>VXAA01006446.1:220512-243876 GCA_013399115.1 Anseranas semipalmata
GGTGGCTTGGCTAATCGCACGGCTGTGCTCCAGCCTGGCTCGCCCGGCAGGACGTGGTGTTGGCGGCGAGAGCCGGCACGCGGGGAGCCGTCAGGTCCCTTCCCAGGCTGCTGCACCTGCAGCGAGTTCTGAGCGCGGCGGAGAGGGGCGACGGCCCCCGAGCAGCGGGCCCGCCGCGGGCTGTGCGGCAGCCGGAGCGGCCCTTCGGCGGAGCCCGGCAGGGTTTGGGTCGGGAGGGCCGGGGCTGCCCAGCAGAGAGCTCGGCGCAGGCAGAAACCTGGCGCTGCCCTCCTGCCCGCAGGAAGGGTTCCTTCCCCTCGGCCCGCTCCCGCCGTTTCCACGTGCGTGCTCCTCGAGTCTCTGCTCCCTAACTGGAAAGCAACACGTTCTCATTACGGCCACTCAAACGGAGCTAGCCCGTGGGATTTAATATCCTTATAAAGCTCCGAGACCCGGCATTTAGGAAACTTTTTAATTTTGTTTTCAGTTTATGGGCCCAATCCTCTTCCCACTTGGCTTCAACGGGAGGAGAAGCAGGCCTCCCTTTCAGGAACATTAATTTTCAGTATATAATGACCAAAAGCGAAGAAACCCACGTTAGCTTGTGAGCCATTCTGCTTTTATGGGAAAATCACTGTCTCTTCATTAAGTGGTACCTTTTGGTTGTAAAGTATTCCCCCGTGTGCGGCAAGTACCTAAGTAGATCTGCATGTGTATAGAATAAAGTTTAGCTCTCTAAAAAGCTTGCAGCCTGTATTTAATAGCTGAAGAGAAAGGCTTAGAGCATGTTATTTTAGCTAAGAATTAAGGCCAGTTCCTAACAGTAAAAAGCTGCCAAATGATTTCTAAAACCGTGCTCAGCTAATCCGCACAAAAATACTGTTTCAAGCGGGATTCTTACAATTCATGCTTAATAAAGTCAGAGGAGCTTGTGGAGATTTCTTGATAAGAATTTCATATCATTCAAAAGGATGAATGTAGTTTTTTATTCAAAACAAGACGTTCTTTTGAATAGCTGGATTTAGCTCCTGTTAGCCGGCTAGTGGTACTTCAGCCCCTAAGAGCTAACCCCCAGGTGGAGGTCTGCGTGGGACCTGGCTTCCAGGACCGAGGAGCGCGTTCCGGCCTCGGAGGGAGGACGCCGACCCCCTGCCCATTCCCCCCGCGTGCCCACCCAGCCAGAGCGGTCCCGCCGCTCAGCTGGCTCCAGCCAGCGCGCCCCAACCGGCAAGAGGGAGGCAGCGGCTCTGCACGCAGTGACGGGAGCTAAGAAGCGAGGCGGGCAGGCGGGCGTCTCCTCGGCAGTCACCGAAAAGCAAGGTCTTCTGGTTCACAACGAGATTAAGCAGGAAGCTCTGGGGCTATAAATGTGTTTTATTTGCCTCAGCTTCTCAGTCAGCACATGGGCTAAAGGGTCCTGTCTGACTCCTGGTTACCCTGTGGGTGTTAGGTTACGTGATTAAAATGTAATCACTGTAAACACAAAGATCCAGGGAGAACCCCGGTAACCTTGTCAGTGAAAATGGAGCACACCAAATTGGCTACTCCAAAGCACATCAGAGAAGACTGATTAGACCTTGTTCGTTTGCTCCTGTGAAGCCTGCCAAGATGAGTCAACCAAGAAACTGTCTCTCAGATGCCTTGCAAACTAAAGGTGGTTATTGCCTACGTATAGGGCACGTTACGGGATGCAGTGGGAACAGCATTTGGGGAACATGCAAGACCTAACACAATGTTTAGGGCAAGGATCAAAGAGCGTGATAGGGAGGGATTGAGATGCAAAAAGCATGGGAAAATAAAGGGGAAAGCAGAGGAAAGGGGCTGGTCAGGTGCAGCTAAGCCCTGTGTTGGGCTGCAAGGATACTGCAAGGATAAATGAATAATTTTAGGTTGCTCAGAATGTGGTTAAATTCTGAATGCCTAACAGTAATGCAGGGTACCAGCAGAGAAAGATGATCAGCCCTGTGTTGGGCTTAGCTGCACCACAGTCTACCCTGCGTTCTCAATAAAATCTCTTTCTAACTAGCATGTACATGCACTGTCAATTCTGAGGATATGTGTGAACACTACCAAACTTCAAACTAGATTAGCCAGCAAGCAAGATAAGAGGTCTGAATATCTGTAACTGAGTGGGACCACAAACCTTGGGGCAACACGCAGTACTCCGATTACCTTCACATGAACTGCTTTCATGTCACCAGGATGGATTTCTGGTTTTGTACCTGGAAGCAAGATGCAATCCCAGCTCTGCTGCAGACTTTGTGTGGCCTTGAGCAAGTTGCTCTTGTCAACCCATGCTCTGACTCTTGATGAGACTACAGGCCACCTACACCACAAAGATACTGCAAGGATAAATGAATAATTTTAGGTTGCTCAGAATGTGGTTAAATTCTGAATGCCTAACAGTAATGCAGGGTACCAGCAGAGAAAGATGATCAGAACAAACAAGGAAATATACTCTGAAAAAAGATTGTTTTCTTGCTTTTATTAGCTCCACAGTAAATTATGCCAGAGTAATGAAGAGCTGTGCTTGGCCTGTGGTCTTGGCAAGATCCATTATGAGAAAGCCACTTATTGTAGCTTTGTGCATGATGACTAAAGGGTAGAAAGGGAAATTCTGTTCAGAGCCAAGCTTGTCAGAGAAGGCTCATTTGTATTAGCACAATTGCTACTAGCCAGTTTCTGGTGCTTCCTTCACTACTCTAAAAGATGTGGGGTTTTGGTGCCGGCTCTTCATTTCCAAATGCATCTTTACCTTCTGCCCTCTCCTGCAATGAAATCGTCAGTCCTCTACTTTGTAAACAACTCTCTGAATAAGTCAGGTGTTCTCTCAGCAAACTCCGTGTTAAAGTTTGGGTGTCTGATTGTCAGTAGAAGAATAGGTGTGAGGATTCTGGCTTTGGCACCAAGTTCATTCTCCAACTTACTGTGCTGCAAAGGGCCAGGAGTTTAAGCTTTGTATTGTAAACCTGCCACCAGGACTGTGGGATTTAAACCCCTTTTGGTTACCTATTCTTTTGGGATGCCCACATGAAAGATATCAGATAATTTAAAGGGTTTCCTACCACAAAATTATGCAGATATTTATTGAAATATAACTAATTGCTGCCAATTATTAACCGAAAGAGTACTCTTTTTAGGTTATTGTAGACTGTGGAGTGTCTTCATCTCATATTGGCAGACGTGCCAGTTCTTACTCTGAGGGACAAAGGATTAATTACAAATACGTTGCAGAGGATCTGCATCTCCAAGAGAACCTGACCTCTCCAGGAGCTAAGGAGGTAACGGTATTCTGCACATTGTAAGCTGAAACTCAGACTTTTTCATTTCTCCTTTCTAACCAGCTCAGTAGACAACTCATATTTAATTTCACAATCATTCTTATACCCTAGCAGTTGATTTTTTAGGGAGTTTGGATGGTTTTGAGGCACAGGAGCAAAATGCAATAATGTCTGTAGATGCAATCTAAGCTTGCTGACTTTAATCTGGAAATAGTGTTTTGAAAAAAAATTATTTCTAGTCATTTATATGTGTCATGCCCACTGACAGGATTGATGATGATGAAAATTCAGGAATGTGTTAATTAAGGATAAAAATTTGTAATCATATATTGCAGTATTTTGTATATGACTGACTGCCACTTAGAAAGCTAGAGAGTTTGGCACTGTGCTTAGCAACAGCCTTTTGATGGATTCAAAATAATAGTAATCCCATTTTTAATATATTGCAGCAAAATGATAAATGTAGATCCAAATAGATTTATCAATTTGTCATCATCATTAACATCTATCAAGTTAAACAGGCATATTAGCATATCAGCCTATATCCGTCTTTCCATTAGAATTCATCTCCATTATGGCTTCGCAATGTTTTGATCTTTAGCTCTGCATCAAGCCTGAAGCTCTCCTGACTATTGCAACATTATTCTCTTTAGAAAACAGAGTTGGAGATCAGTTTTCAAAGGAGGAGTCATAATAGGCATTCGGATTCCCTCATATCACTCATATGCTTCTCTCATAACATCTTAACATGCAAAAACTGTATGCATTACTATGGTACTCGTCACAGAAGTAAGGAACAGTTTTCAGACTTGCAATTCCACCAGCAGCCTTCTCAGAAAAGCAAACTGAACTACGACAAAGCTCGAAGACAGAGTGAGACAGGCCTCCCCGTCCCCTGCACACTGTGGACTGCAGAGCCCACAGCAAGAGGAGGCACCTGGGCACATTAATGCACCTTTCCTTGAGCTCCAGAAGCACCAGGCTGGGTGCAGGCACCCACTGAGCCGCTGCGCCCTGCCTCCCTGCTCCCTGGGGCACGTGCACGCTTCGTGCTAGCGCGGGTCTCTGCAGATCCGACCTACTCTATATTCTGCGTGCAGAAAGGGTTTTAATGAGCATCCAGAAAAAGTATGTTATGACAGACCCAGTCTGGGATGTTCTGCTAGTACAAATTAAGCTAGCTTCAGCGTTAAACTCTCTTCTTCCTCTCTGCGAGCCCCCAGGCCGTGGGCTCCGCACGTTAGAAAATGCACAGCAATTGTAGCGCTCCTTGCTCTACAATAGCTGCTGGGCTTTCTGTCCCAGTGCGATGGAAAGGGAAGGCCCCGAAGCTCTGGCTCATTCATCTTCATTTTATTCCTCGCACATCACCCATCTGCAAAGAGGCCCCTGCTGCGCAGCTCCCATTTGGCCTGAGCTGCGGTTGTAATGGCATTCTCTGTTTGTGACTCAGAAATTAGAGATGGAAAAGGCATGTTAGGTCAATTTGTCCATACCCTTGACAGTGCAGGGATTGTTCTCTTTTGCACAGTAAATCTTTCCGTCCCCTGCCTAGGTCCCTCTAACAGACCCACATGGAGGGGCTGCCACCCTGAGTTCCAGGAGACCACCCCATGCTCTGACCGACCTTCTCCACCTGCCTCCCATCTAGCCTTCGCTTGTGATTATGGCACCAGGGGTGGGCCAAGGCCCTTCTCCTCGTCTTTTTTGTGCCAAGGGCATAACCTTGAGCTTCACAATTTCAGCCCTGTCCTTCTGCCCTTCCTTAGCACAAGCTGCATCCATGCTGGCGCACGATTGCTCCACATTTAACGCCACAGGCTGCGCTTGGTTTTGAGCTCTCTCCTGCTGCCAAAGCCATGGCAGGGAGCTGTAGCACCCTGCCAGTAGCAGCACATCCTAGGGCACTGCCCAACAGCAGGGCAAGGGGCTTAGCTCATCGCTCTGCCCACTGTGATGGCAACTTGCAAGTATTACCGGATGATGGCTGCTTTTTCCCTGGTATCACTAAAGACGTGGGATCCCCGCCGAGTTGTATCGCTCAGGCAGGACACAGCTGTTTTCCCTTCTCTCCACTTTACTCCGAGTGATGTTAAATTTCATCTGGAGCATTTTCAGAGCAGTTCTCCCACTCCCAGCACCCCCACAACGTATGTGGCTGCCCCAGTCTGTCCAGACAATTCCACATCCCCACATCACTTTCTCAAGCCAAGCAAACTCCCAATTTTGGCAGCTCTGGTACAAAGGACAAAGTTCAAAATCAGAAATGATGGTGCAAAATTGTGATGCCTGTTTTACCTTTTAATCCTACTCTGTCGTGCGGCAGGGACTACACTAGCAGATGCAATTGCAAAATGAAACTGCATCCTTGCTAGTTTACATATTTATAAATGTACATATAAATTAGGCAGTTCTATAGTTACAGTTTCTAGCTACAAAGCCACACAGAGGTCTTCTTGTTTGCAAGCTCCTCACTCCCACCCTCACACCCCCTCAGCTCACAGTTTTATTATACTTGACCTTCTCAGTACTTGTATTTTCTGGAAGGACTGATTAGAAATCCATTGTGTTTGCAGGCTTTTTTTTTTTTTTTTTAATTCAAAAAGTAATTTTGTTTCTTTGATGTGAATTTTATTCATTACCTAACATGTCAATATTTTCAGCTAATGATTTCAAAGTAATCATAGACAGTAAGTAGAACAGCAAGATGATTATGTGGTTCCCACTTCTTCTGATCACCTCCTGGACAATTAGCATATCAATACTTTCCATTAATATAATGGGCACTGTGTGAAATTTCCAGGCTGCTTCTAGAATCCAAAGTAGGTGAAGACAAGCAAGCAGAAAGGATTATTTGGCAGTAAAGTAGATAATCAATAAATGAATGCCCAGATCAATACACATCCCCTAGCAGGACCACAGCAGTTTAGCTCCAATTGTCCCTTAAAGAGGTTTTAACAAATAAATAACAAAAGGCAAATCAATATGTCTGGATAATGACAATTTGGTGTAATTTGCAGGAAAATGCCATAAAACTAAATTATGTGTGTACATCCCCAGCTAAAGTAAAACGTTACACCACCTATCTATGCCACCTGAAGGTCTGACAGTTTAACTCATAGCTCTGGTTTAACACCTATTTTAAAAGCAGAGTGTCTCTCCTTTGCTCCAGGTCATGAAAAAAACACATCATGAAAGCCTCTTTTTATGTGCATATGTGGGATTTTATTTTTTTTATATATTTTCTCAAAATATTTGTGCTATCTATCTCACACTGATGCCTTTGTATACAGGGTAGAGGAAATGTAGCAAGAAGCAGAGAAGTCATTAAAAATACAAGGCTGGGAGGGAATGGAATAGCCAGGATCCTAAAACCTTCATGGGAAAATAAGACCTAAGCTAAAACTGCATTTTCTGAGTTCTAGATCTTAAATTTATTCTTTTGGAATTGAACCCTGAGGTCCTTAATCAGACAAACTTCCCAGGAGCTTGAAAGATGGTCTTGACCACAAAGCAACTTCATGATTAGATAAGAGGTGAGAAAAGGAACCCATCTTAGCTCTTCAAAGCCCTCCTGAACTGCAAGGCACCAAAATGATGGGAGAAGGGCATCTATATGGTGTTTGCAGTTCCTAACTGGGAACCCCACTAGTATTTCTAAAATTGTGAATTTAGTCATTTTGTGTTTGCTAACAAGAGTAAATTGAATGTTTGCTTACATTAAAATGTTTAAAATGTTATATTTTTAAGTGGCAAAATGAATTTGGAGTTTGTCCAGAAGTTAGTCTTTTCAATGACTAATGCTTTTCACACTCTTCAAGGATAAAGTCCTCCTGGAAAGCACTTGTAGGGTTCACCTGCCTTTTTAAATGTCTGCTTCAGGATGAGCTAAATCCCTAGACTTGCCTATTTCTCTCCACTGAATGTTTAAGAAGCCCACAATGTCTGGCCCTGGTGGAAACAACTGCCCTGGAGATGTCTTAGCAAAGAGGGGATGAATCCCCCGCAGAGTGACTGCTCGTGCATTTACAGTCAGACACACGACTCACCGTGCCTGGAGTGGAGCACATCCCCTTTACGCAGCCTGAGCCAGCACCCTGTGAGCTGCAGTCCTCCTGGGGCAGGAGGGGTGCCCAAACTGGGGCTCACATCACTCCTCCTGCCCCTGAGGTGCAGCCGGCTGGCTGGAAGAGATGCAGCAACGTGTCAGTAGTAGTGGGTACAGCGAGTAGTCTGCACCCTGGGAAGTGCGGAAATTTATGACCCGCACAGGAACTTGCCCAGGTTTCTCTGATTTTCTTAAGTGTGAAGGAGTCTCTGGTTATTACAAGGACTTCTTAATGACATGTCATTTTGGGTGCATGGGAAAGGAGGAGAACTTCAGTGCATGTAGCGTTGTCAGTGTGGTGGCTCTGATGGCACTGATATGAGGAAAGCGCACCTCCCATTTCCTTGCCACAACTTCTGAAAACTTTGAGTCTTGCTAACTGAGAAATGAGCTGGCTAAACCGTGTTGAACATGCAAGATCAAAGCACAAGCTTGTACGGCCAGAGGTGTGATACAGGGGCCAGCAGCACTGCATCTCTGTGGTCCTACTGCCAACAGAGGAAGGGGAGTAACAGCTGAACGAATCTGGCCCACCAGACTGGTTGTCTCACCCAGACTGCACGCAGTATAGGCACACATATAGCATGGATTTAGATACAGGATGTTCTTCACATACCTTTTTAGTCTGTGTTGATTGTCTGTGATCAATGCGGGGAGTTGGACGGGAATAAGACCCCAAACTGTAACACGGAGTTGTTCTTATTTTACACAAGAGAGCAATGGCGTATTGAAACACTCACTTTGATGGTTTCCCTGGTCTGCAGGGAGTGCTCAGTAAAAGCTTTCTGCTATGTCTGGATCGACATAACTGGGATTGTTGGTCCCATATGAATTGAGCCAGGAAGTACTGCAGTATGGAGATGGTCCAGATAGGAAAGCAAATGTCACTGACGGGCAAGATCTAATTTCAGTGTTAGGCTAACGATGTGACTGATGCTGAGCCAGTAGGAAATGATTATGGGCTAGATTAGATTACACATGCAATGGCAGAAGAGCCCTTCTCCACCCCCTCACCCCCCTGCTCTCGTGCATCCCTGCCCTTCCCCACCACGCTCTAGAGAGCAGCAGCCCCTTGCCTCTCTTCCATCACTCTCTTCTTAGTACGGGTAGTTTAGAAAGCTGTATAAGCAATTACAGGCTCCATAATAATGTTCCATCAGCCACCTTCCCTTGCCCTCTCCTGAAATCTCATTAAAGAAAAAAAAAAAAAAAAAGAAAACCTGTCTGTATGGAAATCCAAAGTGACCTCTCCTGCACATGCATTGGTATTTGTTTCACATGCCAGAAGCACAAAGCAGTTTTCAGGTCCAGAGGCTGCTGGGAGCATCAGCAAGGCTGACAGTGAAACACGTGACGGTGCCGCAAACCAGAATCTGCAGCAGCTCAGTCGCACCTGAAACTCTCTGGCCAGCAGGTTCTCCTGGCCCAGGGTTGGCCAGTGTGTCTCCCCCTGCAAAACCCTCTGCTCCTCATTCTCTGTCCAACAAAAGGAGCAGGTGTGTCCTCCAGTACAGAACACCTTATGTTTGTGACATGCTGTCCTGTCTTGCTGACTAAGAGAAGCTAGGTTTGCCCATGCTCCAGCCAGAGTTAACAGAGCCCCGTGCAAAGCCACTCATGAGGTTTGGGACACCAAGATGAAGCTCACAGTACACAAGGGGATGGCAAGGCATCATGTAAGAGACTGTCCATCTGACCTCTAGAGACAAGGTACAGCTTTCATGGATGCAGGGAAAGAGCACAGAAGCACTACTAGAGGAGCTGTTACTCCCGTTTTACAGTAGGTGTAGGAGCAGATGCAGAAGAAAGGAGCAATGATCCCTGCCTCTTTGTATATTGCTGCATAACAACAGGGGTTGTGCAGACAGTGAAGATCCTGCATGAAGAAGGTTTAGGTTCCTGCACTCGGCGGTGCATACTCAGATCCCTGAGAATTGCCCTGCTTGAGCTCAGGCAGATCTGAATCAGCCCTGATGACACAAGCGTCTCACAGGCTTGAGTCAGGGCTGAACTGAACTGAGAACAAAAGGGAGCCTCCACTGGCTTGGAATTTCATATAAAACCAGTGCAAGTTTGGATCTGAAAACAAAATGTCCCCAGAGTCCAAAGGGTTCTTTTTTTTTTTTTAGAAGCTGGTGCTAATGCCCATTAAATAGTTTCATTACTGTCTGTATTACACTTACAAACTTGCGCTAGATGTTGCACAAATACCTAGCACATGCTTTTTCTGCCTTTTACATGGCCATCGGGTTGATTGATTCGGGTTATTTGTTAACTGCTGAGCGTTTATTTATTCAATGTACTATCAGAAGCCTCTTAAGGGTGACTAGAGCACCATACAGGCATTCATTCAGGTTAGCTTGTAAAAATTAAGTGATATAAACAGGGAGCACTGCCCTGAGCTTGCAGACATTAGAGGAAGTCAGGCCTTAGTGGAGCTGTTTGAAATGCTGGCAGCTGGACCAGCTGGGATGGCATGAGAATGGGAGTTATCTTGATTAACCCTCACCTCAAAGCCTCATGTCTGAGTCAGTCAGTTCTTCTTTCTAAATTTGACATTATGAATGGCTAAACTGCAGCTAGCACCGAGATGTGGCAAGTCAGATTAGACTGGCCCAAAACCAGCTAAGAAGTCTCATTTAAAAGATAGCCCCCCCTACTCCGATTTCTGCACAAGATGGAAGCTCAAGCTTAGGAACACATTTGAGTATAAGTTCCTGTCCTATACAGTCAGTCAGGGTTATAAATCACAGAAAGTGGATGGGTAAAGAAAAATAAAACTGGGAAAATACTATGGCAAGCAGAGTTGAAGACTGTAAAATGAGGAAAAAAATATATATTTTTTCTCACATGAGTGAGAGAGATCCTAGCAATAGCATTAGTCCATCATGACAAGTCTCCTGTCTTCATCTCACGCTAATGCAGGAAAGCATCATTTTTTTCTATTTGTACAGAGGAGGAAGGAGTTAATGAATTGATACCACATCAGGTCTGTTAAAATACTTTAAAGCACATGGTAACTAAACAGGAAGCTAGGCAACAAGAACACAAACAAGCAGCTATTAACATCAATTTAAAATCACCACGTCAAGCCAACTTCTGTCCAGCATGTTATTCTAGACCTTGCATCAATCCTGTCCCCAATAAAAGATAAAAGAGTTAAACCCATGCTTAGGGTCTGCCCTTTTGCTCTGAAGCAGGACCTAGAGTTTCTAAGTCCTCCACACAAGAGACATACGGCCTATATGCAAAGACCTACCAAAGGCGCTTATGAGCTTCCAAGAAATCCTTCTGGGAGAGGGACACTCTCAAAAGATTGTAACACTCCATTAACAAAATTCTTTCCTGCAGCACGTAGGATTGAAAAAATATCTTCTACTATGATATTACTTTTTGCCCTTAACTCTTACCTCCTCCACCTCCCTTTTGGTAGTGCTATCAGGGAATTCTTCAGAGCATCTGTGATTCATATTTAACAGTCTGTCTTCATGAGTGTCGTTGTAGGGAGTCACTGAGGAATATCCCCACAGGAAACATCAGAGAAATGGAAAAGCAGACACCTGGAAAAAAACAAGATGGCTATTAAAAATGGAGAAGACACCTTTGAATTTAACCTGCATCCAGAGGAGAGAGTGGGGACTTCAACCAGGAATGGGAAAACAATCTCGCACTGTAAGACTAGCCCAGGAAGTCTTGGCCTTGGCAGAGTGTTGGAGTGCTGGCATCCCTTTCCAGCACGAGTTATATTAGTTAACCAAAAGGATATTCTATTCCATTCATTTTCCTTGTCGTGAGCCAAAAGCTAACCCTAGCATTTCTTTGCAACCGCTTCCCCTTTATTCTTTGTCTGTTTGGACGATAGCTCCCCAGTGTGCTAGCGCCGTGCTCAGCCCGAGGAAGACCTCCCTCATGACCGAGACCTCTGTACGATGCCGCTACAACAAATGTGTTTGGGAGTACAGCCCAGCGTGTGCCTATTTTGCCTGAGGTAACCAGACAGCCTTTCTGCTCCTGGGGAGCCAGACAGTCATCTTCCCCCGCAGCCGGGCACTGTTCAACATGAGGTCTCGGGTGGCCGAAGCCCATAAAAGCAGCAGAGGCCAATCCCTCCCCAATGGGAGGAAAGGAGCTGCAGGACACCAGCTCTGGGAGGACAACTGAAGGGGAACTGGGGACCAAAGCGGCACCCCAAGTCCCACCTGGTCCATCCCGCAGCAGGGCCAGCAGGGAGAAAACCAGAGGACAGCCGTCAGGCCCTGTCTGCGCTTCATCTCGCACGGCTTAACACTGTTCTCAACTTGACGAGTCTACATACGAGCACTGCCGGTCTTTCTGTAACAGGCATTATGTTATTATAAGCATTTATCTAAGGCACCCAGCAGCTACACGCTGTTATTAGAGAGCAGTTAAGGTCAGACAAGTGATTAGTTAACAATAGTTTTCTGCCTCAGCTTACATGCCTTGTTCATCTTTATTCAAAACGATTCAGTTTGCCGACAGTTGTATAATTTTCCGCTAGGTAATCCCGAACATGCGAGTGTTTGGCCATGAAATCTTTTCTAAAATTACTAGAAGCTGAAGGGTGAGTTATTGTTCTCTAAGAGAGCCTTTTCCTTAGCACGCTCCCTCTGAGCTTGGTGTCTTAGTGATCTCCTGTGCTATCCTGTGCAAGCACACATACACAGTTTTGTGTAGTTCCTAAAGCTCTAGTGATTAACAAAGTCAATTAGTAAAACTTACATAATACTGCTGATTTAAGACATTTTATTTCTCTATGCATTTTGCTCTGATTCACAGATACAGTATTTATTTGATAGACAGCACCCTTGAGCTGCCTATTTTGGATTCTTTTACGTGGACTGAAATGAGGGAAGTTATACACGAGCAAACACAGTGATACTGATCGGGATTGCCCGAGTCCAGCCTTCTGCAAAAGCATCAGTCACTTTAAATGTCAGACTAAGAATTTTACATTTGTTTTGACTATGTTAGGAGAACAATGTCTCCTTATCCCAGTACTCTACTAGTAAAAATAAATGCCTATAGCAGGGAGGAAAAATATTGTCCTTGATTTCATATCCCATCCAATGTAATTATTTTCTTTTCATTTTAAGGCTCGTTTCTTTCTGTCTCCTTCCTTTTTTCCTATTAGCCTTTTCCAGTAAACAATAGAGGGCTTGCAAGGTTAGCAGAGATTATTTTTTTTGCTTTAGGAGGGGCACATCAGCACATTACCTCACCAGACACAGACGTATGTGCGGCTGCTCAGAGCACCACGCCGCCAGCCCCAGCAGCCCGAGCGCTCCCCGCCGAGGGCACTGCCCTCCAGCGCCCCAGGAAAGCCTCCGACACGCTGCGCACATCAGGATGCTCAGAACGGTCTTTCTGGCCCTAAACACACGTAACTTCAACTCAGGGAAACAACCCTTCTGCAGCAATCATGTAAGGCAGCTCATGCAATCCAGTGCAGAGTAGCAGGCTTCTTTCATGCCCAACACCTCCACTTTCAATAATTCTCCTGTATATTTTGGCAAAAAAATACACCCTCCCCCCAGAATTAAATATGGTTAGAATACCAAACACATTTACGGAACTGTGTTGTTTGCACTGTCCTGCTTTTCTCTCCAGGGGTAAGTTTACCATCTTCTGCATGGGGGTGCGTATCAAGAGCAGCTCTGCTCCACAGACATAGCTCTGAGCTGGGGTCCCGCAAAGACCCACGGGGAACCATTCCAGGAGATTCATTACGCCCCCACTGAGCAACACGTGTTTGGAGAGGACAGTCGTCTCTCCAGCCAGGGGAAAGCAGTCGTAACAGCTAAATTATGGGACTTCAAAGCTTCCCCGCATTGTAAATCCCCAGCACAGCAGCTGCGGGCATTGTACTGGTGAGCAAAACTGATCAGTCTCATTTAATCACGTCACACCTCATTTGTGCCACAAGTGTCAGGGAGCTGGTCACAACAAGGTTAACGGGCTACAGTGCGTCACCGGAGGGTAATCAGATTAAGCGGGCAGTTGCCCAGAGACTGGCCCCAATTACATCCACCCCGGGCACTGATTTTAACCGCTTGTGCCAGGGTCGTGGTCTGATGTCGGAGGTGGGAAGGGCAAGCCTCAGGAGCCAGGGAATGAGTTACAGCTGGAGACTGCTAGGGTGCCGAATAAAAACTGGCAAGATAGATCTAGAGCTATTTGCGTTTTCACACGCTCTGTTTTTTTTAGCATTGTGAAGGATCATTAGTATGGGCACCATCATTTTAAAACTCTTTATGCACACATATATTTACCTCAGCAGCAACCCATTAAGTAAATCTATTAAAAATAAAACTGGGGAAAATGAATGGAGCCTTTTCCTTGTATTTTATAGGTCATAATAAAACAGGGCCTTTCCTTTGACACTTTCTTGATTATTCAACTCGAAACGCGTTTTTCACAGCTCTCAGATTTCACTGCTTCAGTGCTGGCCCAATGGGTGCAGAGCACAAGCCACTGCCGGTCGGGTTACATCTGTGGGGTCCTGCAGACCAAGCCCGCAAAGAGAGCCATGCGATTTGAAGAGAGACTCAGGTCGGTCCCCCAGACGTCCCCACTGACCAGGATGACCCCGCTTACGGGAAAGGCCCCGTAAGTCTTTACTGTGAACCTCAGTCTCGGTGCAATGGTTGCTTTAATGCAGGGCTGGGGCAAAAGGAAGTGCAGCTGAATGAGGGACGCTCCCTGAAACTCCGCGTTGGCCAGGGAGGGGGCTGCAGGCACGTGGGGATTGTCCTGGGAGAAAGCCGATAATGGGAAAGCTTCCAAAATCCAAACTTAATCTCTTGCGCTGCAGAGAACTAATCCTCACGCTTGACATTAATCTTTTCAATGGAGATAAAACGCCCTTATCTTCCATGTTGCTATTGAGCCAGAAAGCAGGGCCTGTGGTCCTCACAGGCTGGAGATGGAGCTGCAGAAATTCTCGCACAAACATTGTCTTTTTGGTGGCTAGCATCTCAGTACGGACTGGGCTCTCCTTGATGACAGCCCAACTTTGCTCTCTTTTTAAGAAACATACCTTTTTGGTTATTATTACTTTTCTTTCTTTACAGAGAGAGGCTCCACAACTGAATACAACACCTGGCACGTGCCCTTGCCCCGGGGTGGTTTACATGCTGGCCCAGCACCTCCACAGGAAGGCAGATAACACTGATATGGGCTTCTGTGGAATCAGGAAATGTTGAACTTCACTGTTTGAGGTAAAACTCAAAGGATATAATCCTTTGTTCATCAGCAGCCATGCTGTGGCAGAGCAGCCCAGCCCGGCCAGAGTCTAAAAGAGAACCTCAGAACAAATCCGTATGCACGTGTCTTAATATGCATTAACTGCAACTAGAATTAGACCTCAGACTGCCAAAACTATAAACACAGAACAAATTTCTCAGGGTTTCCAGCTAGCTCTAGAATTCACGAACAGCAGAGAAACGGGAGGTAGCAAGGGAAGTAATCGAAGCTCCTATATATCATATTGATTAAAACACAAGGACTGCCCTTCAAGCATGAACCTTGCATCAGGAGGGAGATATATCAGCTGGTCTGGTAAGCTGCTTCCAGCAGTGATCCCGGACATCTGACTATATTGTCATAGATAAAAACAAATCTGCATTTTCAGCCCCTCTGCAGTCAAGAAATAGTCCAGGAAGGATACATGTCTTAATTAACCCCTCAGGAACAAAAGACAAAAGCAAGTAACAAACAGAATACTGCACAGATGGAAAGCATTTTGACGATGAATCTTTGAAGGCAGATGATTTTTCGTTTGTTTTCACACAAAAGAAAAATGCACCTCTGTCTGGCAGCCTAGCAGAAAAGGTCACACAGCACTCAAGTTGCCTATGAGTCCAATTTCAAAGACCCAAATGATGCGCTGTGTGGATTTCACCTACTGACCACTGCTTTTTGTTGGCAGGAATTCCAGCTGTGCGTGGGTTGCTGCTCCGCTACACAGGATGCGGGAGCAAAATGTGACAAGTTGACACCACCATTTCCTCTGGGCAACAGATGCCCTAATTTGACATTGCTTGGATCTCCCACTTCAGCAGCGAGAGCAAATGGGTCTGCCTGAAGTTTGCACAAGCAGGTGCACGTTGCCCTTCAGCTGTACACACTTGCAAAGCAAAATTAAAGCAAGAAGGAAAGAAAAGCTTTTTTCCTTTGCAGCCCAAGCACGAGACACCTGTGCAGCAAAGACCAGAGTGGGAGGAACAGAGAACAATTTATAGCAGCCCACACAGATGGGAGATGCTCTTCTTTCCTGCAGACAGCGGCCGGATCCTGGCGAAGCCCCGGCCCCGTGCAGCGTGCGTGCTGCTGGAGGAGCTGGCGGCTGTCTTGCAGCAGAGGAAATGCCTGCGCCCACCTTAGAGAGAGGCAGGCATCCTCAGCTCCTGAACGTGTTCTGAACTGCCCGTGTCTTCAGGCAAGAGATGTAAATGCAATGGTCATGCACGGGTAGAGAAAGATGCTGCGTGAGCCCTGATGCCTGGCCACAAACAGCAGTGCTTTAAGGTTGTTCTTCCCCTCCGTTACCATTCTGATCTGATCAAAGCAATATCCCTCCACCATGCTAATTACCCAAATCACATTCAGACATTTGTTCCCTGCAAGCAAAGCCTCTTTTTCAGGTGGAAAAAGGCATTGAGGAAGATGGCATTACTTCAGGCAGCTGGGCAGGCTTGCAGTGGGTGGGCATGCCGATGTGGCTGCCCTTTCTGGGGCAGCATGGCTTTTAAAATCTCTGCTCCCACTATTTTCTCCCTTGTATTTGTTCATCTGTTTGTGTATAAGCCTAAAGGGGCATTTTGCAAACTCTTTTGATCACCTTCGACCAACCCACTTCGGCCTAAGTGATATTTTGGAGAGATTTATGTAGCTGCTGGTCATCTTTCAAGTGCTGAGAGTGGCAAATGCATCCCTGGGGATCCTTCTAGCACACCATCACCTCACCCTTCTTATTAACAAGACTATCCATCTCCAAAGGCTGCAGAACTCTGGTTATGCTCCCTCTGCAAAAGGGTTGGGGAGAAATTTATGGTCTTACTATTTAGAAGTAGCAAAGGTGTTGAAACAGAACGAAAGCCTGGGGCAGGCTGTGATGTTAGTGGGAAGTGGAAACCCTGAGGGACTTTGCAAGCCACTGTTCACCCATGGAGAGCTGCAGAGGCGCATTGAGAGCCTCCCCGGCCCAGCCTCAGCAGTGGTGGTCAGGGAGGTGGGAGCACTCAAAAATCACTGTCCTCCCCCTGCACAATCCCCTGCAAGGGGGACCCAAACAGCGGGAACCAGGGCTATATCCAATTTATTCTCTGTAGCAAGCTGTTCTGCAGTAGCAATGACTTTGGATCGCTGATAGGTCACTGTCTCAAAGACAACTGAAAACTAAGATCTGAAGTCACCACCATGTTCCTGAACTTCTTCATAACAACAACTTCCTGAAAATGTCTTGCTGTGTTGCCTTTGGTACACTACTGCCTTCTTTCTGTTTATTTTATTTAGTTTCATTACCACGCCTTTGAACCTCCAGTCTGCTGCCCTGCAGTCAGCAGGGACCTGGTTTTTCATGTTTTCACAGTAGAGTCACTCCAGGATGACAAATGCTAGAAATAAATGATGGATCAACCCACTGAGCATCTGGCATTTTTTGGAACTGGCCTCGAGTCTTCAGCTTTCCATCCTTCTTAATACAAATTAAAATCCCTGCAGCTGAACAGAGTTTTGGAGAACTCCCAGCTGACAGCCAAGGACATGGCTGCCCAGGACACCAGGACAACAGGCTCACCACCGGAACATCTGACCAGCTCAAGTGCTGCTTGATTGATCCCATGCCCAGATTGCCTGAAATATAGGACCACGAGAGAGCCTTGGGCAGGGAGCTCACCTGGGTCATCAGCAGCACGTGGGCCAAGTGGCTTCCCATCCACCTCATCACAGTCCCCTACAACCGGTCACTAATGAGTTGGTCGGGCCCATGGCCATCAGGAACCGCCTATCAAGGGGTCTCGATGTTTTCTTACCCACAAAGGAAATGCAGCGATCTGGGAACGTGCCAATGCCTGAAATCATCCCCATCACCAGATGCGATCGCAGGATCCGGCCAGTGTGAGACAGCAGGACATGACTTGACATGCAAGTGTCAGCGGGACACAGCTTGACATGCAAGTGTCACAACCCGCTGGTCCAGGAGCACAGCCGAAGCGGAACTGCCTGGGAGCTCGGGATGGGAATGTGCACTGCGCATAATTTACTTGCCAGCCCACTGTGCTGCTTTGCTTTCTCCACCAAAGTTTTCATTCAGACGACAGCAACATCAAGGGGAACAAGGTCAGCTCACACTTGCAAATAACAGCGATTCTGAGCAGCTGTCCCAGAACAGATCTGAACAGACGGAATATTAAGGAGCCAAGACACAGCCCAGCCCCAGGGGCTGGAGGCTGTGTACACACGCACAGCAGACATGGACTACCTTCCTCCACCTTCTGGAGCTGTCTCCAGAGCCTCCCCTGTGAGAGCTGCTGGTTGAGGAAGCCATGCCTTTCCCCTGCTTTAGCATAGCTATAGGGTGACTATTTGCTATGAGAGCATCTGTCTCCTGAGTGAGGTGTAAAACAGAGGACCGCCACTGATCACTAGGGTTGCCAGGACACATTTCCATTACAGGCATTTTTCATTTTTGCTTCCAGACCAAAATCTTCTCCATTACATTGCTGCAGTTTTTTGGGAAGATGTTTCCCTTCTGTCCTCCAGCTCCACCTCCCCAGTATGCCCAATAGCTGCCAATATAGATATTGAGGAACTTGGCACCTGCTGGAAAGGAATCAAACCTCCTTTGACTCAGGCAATAAAAAACAAGGTTTTCCAGAAAGGAAGAAAAAATTCTGAGAAAATGGTGAAATTCTTTCTGCGTGGACATACGGTCATTGCAAGCAATCCAGAGCTGTGAGCATTCTGCATGCTGCAGGTGGTGCAGCAAGCAAAGAGCATGAGCTTTCTCTGATGCCGGTCCTGGTCTGGATCAAGGTAGCAACCCTGCTTCCCCACAAAGCTCCCATGAGCTGTCTTCTCCTTTGACTTCCATTCCTCCATCCTGTTGTCGAATGAGGCACTTGAAGCCTACAAAGTCTCAGCATCTGGGCAATCCTCTCCCACAGTAAATAATGGGAGCCTCTTTTGGTAAAGCACCATCAGCCCAGCTCTCCAGCAAGCACTGATGGCAGCACGTATCTGCAAATTGCACCTAATGTCTCTCCCTCACCCCAGAAAAAGCCTAGGGGAACATCTTGTGCAGCCTGACTCGCCTTCAGTAAGTTTTCCCTCCTGCTTTGCACTGCACAGTCCATAAGGTAGGTTGACCATGCGTGACCAAAACTAGTAATAGATATGTCACATTGAGCAAATAGGACACACAAACTGGAAGGAGTAAGGAGACTGTTGTGCTAGGACTGCTGAGGGGCCTTTGCTAGGCTGTGTTTCACTGCGACAGTGAAAGCCTGTGAACTACACCAGTAGTACAAAGGCAGACATATAGCATCTAAACGCTCTGTCTCTGAATTTCCCCAGGAATCTTAAATCCTTGAGATCACACACAAACACGCACGCACCGCTTCTATTC
This sequence comes from Anseranas semipalmata, assembly GCA_013399115.1. Taxonomy (NCBI): domain Eukaryota; kingdom Metazoa; phylum Chordata; class Aves; order Anseriformes; family Anseranatidae; genus Anseranas; species Anseranas semipalmata. The sequence goes on from VXAA01006446.1 coordinate 239,549, forward strand.
ATCTGGATGAGAGAAGAAGCACTATGCACAGACAGCTAACATAATTTTCAATGAAAAAATAGATATTATGACAGCTAGCTGCTGTTTAGGCCAGTAAGAATTTAAGAGTGGCTGAGGACACATTGTATAAATATTGTACACATCCATTTCTTCTCTACCTCTAGACATACACCTTCTTTCCTTAGCTTAATCGCCACGAGATACCTCGTTATATCCCCACACCAAACACCTCAAGCCGAACTACAGCATGGATGGCGATCGGGTTTTCATGTCTCCCGCCCCCCCTTCCACCCTTGTCGTGTTCCAGCTTGACTTGTGCCGCTGCTCTTTCAGCGCCCAGCACAGCCCACGGAGCCCTGGCTGCGTCAGAGCAGCTTGCAGGCGGCAGCTAGCCCGAGGTAAAAGCTGCAGCAGCCGGTTGTGGTGCAATGCATCGGGACCTTTTCTAAGCTCTCAAGAAAAGGAGACAGTTTTGCTGATTTCCCATTCTGCTTCTCCAAATAACCCTGACCCCCCATCTTACAAAATAGTCTTATCTAATAAAGCTATTATGTTACACATAATAACAACAATACGCTCCAACTGTCCTCTTTGTGCAAGCTCAGTATTTCCTGAGCTGGTTTTACACCAAACACATCCATCATCAACAGGTGGTCTTTACTGGATCAGAACAAAGCTACCTTCGCTTCTCCACTTACTTGCTAGGAAAAAAGACAAGGATTTTAAGGAAGGAGAAGAGAAACAAAGTATGCGCGGGCAAGTGACAAGCGTAGCTGGAGTAAGGAAGAGCAGTGCTCATTGTTTCATGAAATTCGCCATATGTTGTGTGGCTTCATTACTCAGATCTTGTATGTGCTTGTTTGATGATTTGATCAGCTGTTGACTTCATTTCATACTGCTGCCAATTCATGACTTGGCTGATTTGATTTGAGTTGCAACCCCAACTCAAGGATCGCATTTTGCTCATTTTCAGTCATTTTAGTTACTAAGAAAAAAAAGAAAAAAGAAAGCAATCTGCTTTAGAGGTATTTTAAATAATTTCTGTGTGCCCACAGAGCCGCCCACCGGGTACGGGTACAGACACAGGCAGCCACAGTGTTCTGCTTCTCTCTTTTACAAGCTGCTGGGACATTTCCCGGCTACAAGGCAAATATTTTGAAGATTACAAAGAGTACAGAGAAGGGACTTGATGGGCCACCACGGCTAGTTTCCTGCAACTACAGATAAGCATATCTTATTATCCTCCTTCATATACTTCCCATGTAAATTTACTAACATGGAGCTTTCCAAAGTGACAGCATTCCCTCTTGGGGATTATGTGCTGTTACATATGAACCACAGGGTAAACGACAGCTGTTGCTTGTTCTCCTGTAAGCATTTTATAAAATTTACATGAATAATGAAACCTGTTGTTTGCTGTTGCTCGAATCTAGACATTTTCCTCAACAGCCTCAACGTCAGATGGAGACGGGCAGAGCCACAGAGCTTCAGCGCCACGCTTGCACTGGCTGCCCGTGGGAGCCGTGCCCAGGCTGCACGGCAGGGGACGGAGCAATGCTCGTGGCCCGAGCGGTGCTCCCCGCATGCGATGGAGGCACGTGACTGTGCTCCCCGGCCCGTGTCAGTACGGTGACACATGGGCTTCACGCTGGCAGGCTGTGAAAATGCTAACGTGCCCCCTGTGAATGTGGGCCATCCAAAATTGGCGTGGTTCAGACCTTCACTCTGGAGAAGCCCTGCCATGTTGCAGGCATTACCAATGTCAAAAAAGATTTGACATCAAGACAGTACCTCCATCCCACGCTCAGTGTCCGTTTGCAAGGGCACAGAGCAGCACAGCAGTGATATAAAGTGGCAGCGCAAAGTGACAGGGAAAAGATGATGAAGAAAAGCTGTATCTGGAAGAGCTGCAATTAATATACACCAAGGAAGCATTTACTCTTGAGATTTTTTTTTGTTGGATTTTGGATGGATATGCAGAAAATGCATTAAACATGACCGTCTTTCATTTGAATGTGTGTGCCTGTGCACATGTAGCATGCCTGGAAATACAGAACATACAAATCAGAAATCCTCCCACGATGCAGAGAAAAGCAGTCAAGAAACTAAGATGCAGCCACAATGACCCAGTGGGTGTTGGTGTGCTCTGCTCACCTGCTGCTTCTGAGCAAACGCAGGAGACTGTAAGGGCTACGCACCAAACAGACTGCACACGGCCGAGCGCTGGGCAGGGCGAGCCATGGCCGTGGCTACTTAGCAGTGGGGAGAAAGAAGTCAGCATCTCCCAGACCTAGGACCATCCCTGACAGGCAAAGGAAAGATGAAGAAGCCAAGCAACACAGGGGGAGCTGCTGGTTACACAGATGCATACATGGCGGGGGGGGGGGGGGAACATATTGGGGAAATATCCGTCCAGGTTCACAAACTGAAAACCAATCTCATTTCACTTGCCCAGTTCCCTGTTCTCACTTATTCACAGGCCTGGCTCTATCAGCAGTAGCGGAGTGGGTCTAATACAGTTAGGCAGGGATCTTGACAGAAATACCACGAGCCATCATAGGGGAGCTGCAGCAGCACCGAGCTTAACGAGGCTCACAACCACTGCAAGGTGAACTCTAAAAATGGATTATTTTTTCCCTTAAGGCGGCAGGGATAAGGTCTGCTCCAGATTTCTGATCACACCACACACCCGAAGGACAAAAGGATCTGAGCAACAGTGCCTTAAACCGTAATAATGACAATTAATTTCCAGACCCCAGATACAATAGACAGCAGAGTTTTAATTAAAAAGTTTGAAAAAGACGCAGGTAGAGGGAGAGATTTATGACCTGCTTTCTGTTTCGCAGAGGAACCGAGCATCTGCAGCACCCGCTAAAGCGGGAGGGATTTATGGGTGCCCAGCACCTGTGAATGTGAGGCCGTATTTGTCTTGTCTGCTCTGCAGATGGGGAGGAAGCCATGGAAATAATACTTTTCACTTGGAAATCTATTGTCTTTTAGTGGGAGCTCTCACTCCCTTCCTATCCCTTAGGCGTTAGTGGTTTTTCTCTGCCGATATTCCTGCAAGATGCACAACAGCGAGGGATGGGAAAGGTCTATCCTGCATCCCTTAGAGTTGCCAGTGCCATCCTCTCCCGCCCTGCATGCCGGCAGCTGGCTGCATGACGGGCCATGCCGCGCAGTCCTTCTGCCTTGCTCGGCAGGGCTCTCCTTGCACCCCCGCGTCACCCCCCGCAGCAGGGACACGCTTGCACCATACCTTGGTAGCTCCTCATATCCTCATAGCCCCCATTGCTCACCCCGCTCTCGCAGGCAGCATGTTGTCCCCTCAACTTGTCAGCCACACCACGGACCCCCCAGCCCCTCTCCTCCTCTTCAAGCCGAGAGAAAGAGGATAGAAACCAAGGGACGGGCGACCCCGATGCAGCCGATTATCTCCCCCTTGGCTGGCCCCTTTGTGGACCATGGCCCTCGTTACATCTCAGAGTACTCAGAGGTTTAATGAACACTGGCTGGGAGCTTGCTGGTCCTCATCCCCTCCCTCGCATTTGGATTCACACTTCATTAACTGAGAAATGTTTTTCCTTGGGGGATTGTACTTCTTCCTCCTTTGACCCCTGCTTTCTACTCATTTTCAGTCCACTTCTTGCCTGGCCTGGGAAAAAAATGAAGCAATTACGACCTGGATCAGCAGCCAGGAGAGGAAGCAGTGTGGGAGATGAGATGCCCTCAGGTCTGGTGACTAATGACTGCTGCTGAGTGATGAAAGGAGCCCCACAGCTCAGAGGGAGCTGACATCCGTCCCAGCACACCCTCCGAGCTCTCCCCGGTCAGGAGCCGGGAGGTGGCAGTGGGCCAGGGACACCGTGGGGCTGCGTCCAGGCTGAGGCATGAGGAACCAAACCCAGGCGCTGCTGCTCACCCAAACCGCCCGCAGCAAGAGCCAGGCGCAGGGCAATGCTGCTGCCCCAATGACAAAAGCCCCTCTCCTTCCCGGTGGAGGCAGGCAGGCAAGGATTTACTTCTGACCTTGTTGCAGTGGCTGCTGCTCCGTGCCTCAGTTTCCCCCTTACAATCACCAAAGACGACTTTTGTGCCTGCTCTGGGACGCTTTGCCTCTTTGCAGCACAGCTCTTTGGGGACGGGAGCTGTCTGCTTGTGCCTCTACCCAGGGCCACACACGACGAACGCTGCCCCGCAGGAGCCAGCTGCTGACATGAAGCAGCGCTCTGGACCCGGTTCAGACTGTAAATCCACAGCAGTGGCAGCAGGGCAAGGCCACGCATGGTGGGCATGGCCCCGGCCCCAGCAACCCCAGCCCCTCACTG
>VXAA01006447.1:0-27616 GCA_013399115.1 Anseranas semipalmata
GGACCCAGTACTGACACCTGGGGAATGATTGGGAAGTGAGGGAAATCCCATGCTGGGCAGGTCCCCCCCGCCGTGGGGCAGAGCTCTGCCATGCATTTGGCAGGACAAGGCAAATAGGGAGTGGGGCTGGGGTGGGAGTGATGGGCCTCCTGTTAATCCCAGGCAAGGGATGAAACAAGTTCACGGGCCTTGCAGGAACAATCAAATGCCATGGTGCCAGAGTCAGGGCTGGAGAGAAGGCTACAGTGTGGCATAGTAAGCTGTCCAGAACAAGGTATCTACAAGTTATCTACAAGTCCAGGACAAGCTATCTAGGCTGCAGACAAGCTATCTACAGCATAGCTCAGGCACTGTTTGGATGCTCAGACCTAAGCTTAATGGACATGTGGGGTCACAGTTTGTGGGTCACTTGGGGTCAGCCATGAAGCCTGTCAAGGCAAATAAAGCCAATAGGCATGCTCAAGGCTTGTACAATGGTAATCAAACAGTATCACTGACTCATGGGACCACGGAATGGTTCAGGCTGGAAAGTATCTCTGGAGGTTATCTGGTCCAACCCCACTGCTCAAGCAGGGACACCTAGAATGGGTTGCTCAGGACCATGTCCAGGCAGCTTTTGAAGATCTCCAAAGATATGGACTCCAAAATCTCAGTCACCCTCACAGTAAAGAATTGTTTCCTGATGTTGGACCTACTGTGTTTCAGGTTGTGCCCATTGCATCTTGCCCTGGAACTGGATACCACTGAAAAGAGCCTGGCTTTGTCCTCTTTGCACCCTCCTGTCAGGTATTTACATTGATAAGATCACCCCCACCCCCACCACCCAAGCCTCCTCTTCTCCAGGCTGAACAGTCCCAGCTCTTTTGCCTTTCCTCATAGTAGAGATGCACCAGCACTTTCATCATCATCTTGGTGGCTCTTTGTTGGACCCTTTCCAATATGTCCATGTTTCTCTTGTCCTGGGAAGTCCAGAACTGGACACAGAACTCCAGTTGTGGCCTCACTAATGCTGAGTAGAGAGTGGAGGAGCACCTCCCTTGACCTGCTGGCAATACTTTGCCTAAGGCAGCCCAGGGTATCATTAGCTTTCTTAGTGGCAAGGGCATGCTACAGGTTCATGTTCAACTGGGAGTCCACCAGAACCATCAGGTGCTTATTTGCCAGGCTGCTCTCCAGCTGGGTGGCCCTCAGCATGTACTAGTGCATGGGGTTGTTTCCCTCTAGGTGCAGCACTTTGCACTTCTTGTTGAACTTCATGAGGTTCCTGTCAGCCCATTTCTCCAGGCTGTTGAGGTCTCTCTGGATGGCAGCATGACCCTCTGGTGTAAGCACCATGCCTCCTAATTTTGTGTCTTTGGCAAACTTGCAAAGGTTACACTTTGCCTTATCATCCAGACCACTAATGAAGATGTTAAACAAGACTGGACCCAGTATTGACCCCTGTAGTACAGCATTAGTTACTGGTCTCCATCAAAACCTGTCATCACCACCCTCTTTGCCTGGCCATTCAGCCAGTTTTCACCTACCTCGCTGTCTGCACATCCAGCCCATACACCAAGAGTTTACGTGTGAGGATTTTAAGGGCAACTTCATCAAAGACCTTACTGAAGTCCAATTAGACAGTATTCATTGCCCTCAACTCATCTACTGGGACAGTCATTTCATCATAGAGGATTATCAAGTTGGTCAAGCACGACTTCCCTTTGGTGAATCCGTGCTGACTACTCCTTACGGTTTTCTTATCATTCATTTGCATATAAACATTTTGATAAAGCAGTTCAGAATTTGGATTGGTGTTCTCAAGACTTTATCTTTCAGAGTGAGAAGATTAAAAAAAAAGATGAAAAACAATGTATTTTAAGATGAAATTTAAGCAAAGTTTGACTCTAAAGAGTTGCAGCAATAATACTGAATGATGAATAATGAGTGATTAAGAGGTCTTGCTTACCAGTCAGACTGACAATAATACAATACTATATTACTCTGCATTGTTTCTACATCTCTTTTTGTCAACCTACTTTGAAGTACATTTAGCAATTTCATATCTGATTCTCAGAGAATGCCTCCACAGATGATATCACTGACTGTCCTTCCACTCAGTTAGATTGCCATAGGCACATGATTTTCTGTGAACCACAGGAAACAGACTTAAGTTCTGTGAGGACCGTAACATTCCTAAAAAATGGGTTGTGCAGAATTCTAGTCTGAGCTGTGTGTACTCATAATATTGTAGAATGTATAGAAAAGCAGCAAGATTCAGATTTGGCTTGACCAATCTTTTTGGTTGGGCTCATTATAAAAATTATTGTCTTTCACGTTGTCTTTTATACCTTGCATTCAAACACTGTAGTCCTTGAGGTAACAAAAAGCTCACTCTTCTTTTTCTTGACATTTCCTATGCAATAGCATGGTCAAACAATAGAATCATGAATCAAAAGCTTAGTTTTGTAGGTTCCTTATTTGTCTGGACTGTATTGTGTGCATTATTTGTAAATAACCCTTGGAAAATCATGTGATAAGTTGATTTTTTTTGGGGGGAAGGGGAATATTTAAATTGAAAAGAGCTTTCTCTGACAGATTTTAGAACCTCAAACACATCCAGTCTTATTTAAAACATTTTGGACATTCTTGGCTTATTACAGCCACTATTCCTATGTGGAGGTTTTTTTTTATGGAGTTACACATATAACATGTTGCTTGAGATGCACATCATTCCAAAGGATGTATGATGAAGATGATATCTGGCAAAAGACATAGGATATGACTGACTGACTTAAAGTTTCCTGTGCTAGTAATTGCCATATCTGCAAGGACATAGCACTTTTGCAGCATTTCTTATATAGGGCAGTGTCTCATTGCCATCACTGGGACAAAAATCCATTTAGAAATGTGTCATTGCTTCCACTGCACTTGGTAGAGTCCCAGACATCTCAATGGCAGCAACCAAAATACTAATAAATTTATATTAATATTAATAAAAGTAAAATAATTTTAAAAGATCTGTAGCTGAAAGACAAACTGAAAACAGCCTTTCTCTCTCCTCTTTTCTTGGAACTCTAATAGGATACTAATAACCTTCTGCAGTGTCCAAAGAACAGCGATGCCCCAACCACTTGTTATCCAATGTGGATGCATCGGTACCAACAATTTCAGCATTCTCCTTTGTGTTTCACAGTCTGAACTGACAGAAGACTTTGGAAATAAACAATTGAAAAAGACATTCCCTAAAGGTAACTATCAAGTCCAATAAGGCTCAAATAAAATGGCCCAGCTGTCAGAGCAAAATACAGCATATCCACTTAGCTCTTGAAAGGAAAAGGTAATGCTAACCAGTTGCCGGAGAGAGCCCAGAGAGGTAGTGTCACAGTGACAGCTGCACAAAAGGATGTACTGCATAGCAGAGTTCAAATGAATGAATGCCAAGCAATGTATAATAGCTACATAAGTAATTCTCTTCAAAGGACAAAATAAAGAGCAGAAACACACTTTGTTTAAAAGTTATCATTACTGATAGTAAAACACACACACAAATAGAAAAGGCGTAATTTGGAAGCCAAATGAAACACATTTGAAATACAAGCTTTGAAAATGGTCCTAATTTGAAAATGAAGATTGCCTCTCCAAAAAACATTTTAATAAAAACAAGGTCAGAGCATTTGAAAGGATTAGTGTATGGCTAGCCCTAGGCAAATGTCAAAAAAAAAGAAAAAAGAAAAAAAAAGACGTACAAGCTAGAATGGGAAAGGTTTGAAGCTCAAAGGCAAGTATAGGTCATTTGAACCACAAGTGCTGCCCTTCAGAACAGCAAGATGAAAAGGACCATTCTTTTACTGCTAGACCCTGAGAATGGGGTAGGTCATGATGCATGATGAAATGTTTGTCAGTTCATTTTGATGGGCTGGATAGGCCACTATCTGTTGCACAGCCGGCTTATGTTGTCTTTGGTCCATTTCTATAAATGGGGGATGTTAGCAGTTTATGTTGGGCTAGTTAATTAGATTGTTTCATTTGAAATGGCACACAGATTTAGTGCTCTTGTTGCTAAAGAAAAGGATTGCATTGAGAGCAATTACTTGATCTTAAAGGAAACTCAGTGCATATAAGTCTGAGCATACCTTACTGGATCTTGGAAATTAGACCAAAGTTAAGATTACAGACAACTGATTGTGGCTGTATAATCTAGTAGAAGACAAAGTTCAGTGCTTGAGGTGAAAGGGACTCTATCTCCTTGGTCCTTCCTGTTATCACTTATTAGGATGTTACAGCTATGCACTGTGCATGGCTAGTTTGTTCAGTACATATAAAGTATTCTGTTCAGTAGGAACTGGATCCCAGATATCTAGCATTTAGCTTGGACAAAAGGAGACAACTCCTGCAGGAGTGTCCCAAATACTAAGCTGTACCTCTCTCTCCCTATTCTCACTCTACACAGGGGGAAGTTTGTTAATTCCAAGAACAGGAACTGAAAGGAGAGAGAAGGAGAATAGTGGAAAAGATGGGCTTTAAGTACCTTGTTGCAATTAGAAAAAGCAGTGCTGTGAAACTTAGCCACCATGCTGTTATAAGACACTGTGGTTTCCTTACTCTCCCTGTTGAGAGAGTTCCTACTCTGTGTGAACTAACAGTCATCTGCTCACCCACCAAGCTTGACTCATCCACCCACACCAAGACACCATCCTCTGCTGTGAAGGACTCACCACCACAAAAACTTTATGTGACTAATAATTAGTGAGGGAGAGAGAAGGAGGGCACACAAGTGAGATAAGACCATTGTAGTTCAGTGGCTATGACAGGATGAGCAGTGCAGTCTGGCACTTGTCTGTATGCAGACAAAAAAAAAAAAAAAAAGGATATACTCATGACTCCAGTTCAGCTGACAACCTGGAGAATTATGGGTTCAGTTATTTGGAATTCTTGGAAGTGGGTTGCTAATCACGGCTTGATTCATTATCCCATTTTTTCTTTAGTATATGTTTAAATCACAAGTTGGCTTTGGGTGCTCTTACTCATTTATTCTGTGTTGAAAAAATATTCAATGTCAAGGTGGTGGGGCAAATGTCTGGTGCTCACTGGAGCAGCTATGATTCCTACCTGCACTCTGCCTGATCGGATATCTTACAAAGGTTGACCAAACCAACAGGCATGTGAGGGACATAGAGCTTTCCTCTGGGATCCATCATTTTTGAAACAGAGTATTATTCAGGAGAATTCAGACCATGGTCACTTAGGCTTTAGCTGAGTGAGAGACTAATCAAGTTACTAAGAATATCACAGTCAAGTACACCATCTGACCAGCCAAGAGAGAGCTGAAAGAAAATAACTGTTTTCAGAAGAGAGGATATGCTGCCAAATAGCCTCTTTCCCTGTAGTTAGAATGCTTGGCTCAGATGTGTGTCCTCACTTAAGCCTGATTCAGAGCAGTCCTCTATATCCCTGCCAAACACCTATCAGATGGACAATGTTACTAGGAGCATGGCATCTCTCTTGCTTCAGCTGTTCTACTTCATAATAAAAACAATTCCTCAACTTTGGAACAGGAAATCCTTGACTTTTCTCTCCAATTAATTATGCACAAAACATGGAAACTCCATGAACAGATGAACAAGTATCCAACATGTCTTCTTAGCCACACAAGTGCTGCATCCTTTAATTTTCAACTTCAAGAGTTAGTGACCCAAGCAATTATAACACCACATCTTTATTTAGACAATCTGTTTATTTTCCCTGTCCTCTGATTCATTTGGCTATCATCAAATTTCAGTGTGCAGTCCTGTGAAAGCTGCCAGTCTGTAACAGCAAAAATGTCATAATTCGGACTTCAGTTTGAATACACTTACTGCCTGCTATGACCAGAATACTGTACTGCCAGTATTATTGAAATGGTGGTTTGGATTTTATTAACAAAGCAAAGTAAAAAATGCTTTAATACACACATACAAATGTTGTCAGCTATGTGTTAAATATATGTAATGTCACATTTCCCTGTCTCTGGATCTCAGCATCAGAGAACAAAGATTCTGCAATTATTTGGAAGCTCCCAAAACACCATTTTCCTTAAAAATGATGTTGTCCTTTTCCTCTATGCCCCTTGTGGTGGCAGAAAAATAAAACACCTGTCACCCGTTTCTCCTGTATTCCTCTCAAGCCTGTTGAGTCTATCAAGTGTGAACATCTGGGAATCATCATATTTTCTGCTGACCACTGAATCAGCATAAAAGGAGGACATGATGAGTCCCAGCTGTTAAGCCTCCTGCTGCTTAAATGGATTAGAGAAATTAACCCACAGGATGTTTTACTACAGCACTAGGAGTTATATTAAAGATATATGTGTCAGCTTCTCCACAAGGAACACAGAAGGGAGCTAAGAGAGGGTAAGCAGAGGTGGGCTATGGGAATGTTATCAGCCCCCTGGACTGATTATAACAGCAGAAGGACTTTGATCTTCAGACTGGCCTTTCTCTAAGAATATAAGCCTTCCACCTCTAGTTCTCTTTTGACATATACAGTCTAGGGGAGTCATTCAATCTATGGATTGGATGAACAGCAACTGAAACCACTAACTAACAAAAATCCATGAGAAGTATGTGTTCTGGTTTGGGTTCCTACCTCAGCTGAGGCATTTACAGCTTTTCTCGTTACACTTATACATTTAGACTACAATGCATCAGAGCAAAAAAAGTCTTCTCTGTAAAAATAATATTTGAGAAACATCTGCACTTGTATATTTCTGAGTCTGTGTCCTCCAAAATAAACAACTCTATGTACTGATTAAATAAAAAGAAGTTCTGAAAAAGAGGAAACATGAATGACTTTCATGATCATGCTTATTACCATTCTTAGTAATAATTGCTTTAAAAAGCCTAGAGAGGAAGGGTTAAAATGGTTCAGAAGTCTGCAAAAACAGTTTATCTACTTAGCTGCAATGTGGTACACTAACAGCACCCTGACTTCAGACCAAGACAAAATTAGAAATGGAAATATAACCTTCTTGAGGCAAAATTCATCGGTTTCTGCAGTCCTCAATCAAGTAGGTAAAGAATAATAATAAAGGATCTCTTTACTGACAATGTTTTCCCCACAATTATTCTGCCTTAAAACATTTGGTGGAGTGGGCAGACTTAGCTGAACCAACCCCATTTCTGGAGGCACACTCCTCACCACTGTGAGTGGCCACGCATGCAGCTGTGGAGGGAAAGTCAGCCCTTTTCCTATGGGCAGACAGGGGCTTGTATCAATCTGGGAAGAGCACAGCTCCTTTCGACTGCCCAGTGTCTGTTTCTGAGCCATGGGGAGGGGAAACATTGCACACATCAGGAACCCTACAATGGAGCTCCAGGATGTGCAAAGTCTGAGAGAGGACTCCCAGACATACCTGAGACTGGGAAAGGTGGCAACTTACCTACTGCTGCCCTGTATTTTTGGTGTTTGCCTGTCTGAAGCATTGTTTGCATGTTTCTGCATAGACAAAATGAAGCATACAGTCCTCATTTATGTAAAGGCCTCTTTACAATAGTTTGGTATCTTAAAGGATCTTGTTAAAGATGCTGGCCTAGGCAGTGTAATTTGTAACAATCATTAGTTTAAGGGGCTTCTGGTTTTGTTGGTATCAGGACCCCTATTAGAGGGAAGAGCCTTTGCCAACAAATCCTGCATGATAGTGTCTTATGCATGTAAGATCATAATAGCCAAAGATTCTTCATAATAGAGATGCAGACATATCCTATTTGATCCTGGGTTTGGGATGTACTCAGGTTTGCACTGATCATTTCCAGTTTCACTTGCTTTTCACTATGACTCTCCTGCTAACATGTTATTTTCAGAGCTGTGGATTTTACCCCAGCTATGATTTTTTAAAAAGCAGTGTTTACCACTAGGTTATTTTCCAGCTTGTTGAACAATTGTTCACAACATCCTTTCCTAATCTAGAGTACAGTAATTGTGCTTTTGGCTGCTCTGAGGGCATACTTGATGTTTCTTAAATCATAATCTGATTTTTGCCTCAATTAAGATAGAAATTATTATAACTACCCCATAGCAGAGGCAGAAGTTTTGGTTTTCCACCACATATCTCATGAATAATATAGACAGAGGAGCCATTGGGATCTGGTGTTTTTGAAATATCACAGAACAGTAAGCGAGAACTGGTGTTAATCAGAAATGTGCACACTGGCATTCCCCCACTTCTCCTTTTCCAGGCTTTCATTTTTCTCTTTCAGACATTTGGTAGCTATGTGTTCAGCTGACATCAAATCTGAAAGGAAGATGGTAGGTGCAGGTATATCAGGCAGAGACATATTCCTTGGCTGGCAGATGCTGCAGTTTGCTGACTACCTGAATTAGACTTGGGTACCTTTGCACAATTCAAAAGAGACAGCATTACTGAAAGTGAAACACAGCTTATGGACCCAGACCTGTAAGTGTAATTGCCTTTGCTATGTACTTGTGTGTGTGAATTTTTAGGCATCTGAGGCACAAAGCTGAGCAGGACTTTGCAATGTCTTCAACATGAGCTAAGTTAAAGTAGGTGTTAAATATAGTATGTGGATAGTGAGTCATGTCTTCTTGACTGCTACCAGTCATTACAACAGTATTCACAGTCATGACTAATGCAGAGTCTGAAACCCGTGCAGCATTTCTTGGAAGCCTTACACTTCAACTTCAAAGTATCCAACCTATAAGATAAAAGGCCCTAATATTACTTTCTTGATCCATGCATAAGCCTTCCATTCTTAGACAGTTCCATTAAAACAAATGTAGGCCAGAAGTCATGGATTATTTATTTACCCTCAGCCTCACTTAGCTCACCTACTTTCTTTTTCCAGGAAGGAATAAAATGCAGGTGGAAAAGTGAAATTCAAAAGTCATACTGTTTTATTTTTCAAGCATGAGAAAATGCGTACGTTTTTTTTCTTTGTTTAGAATTAGAGTTTGCATTGTAAAAATATTCACATTTATGTATAACTAAACCCAGCAATTTGAAAGCATTTAAGTAATCTACATATATAAAATAAAAACATGTAAATAAACAAACTTCTTCATTAATATTATGCATGTAAATTATATATATATATTGTTTTATATAGAAAGAGGACTGTTTAAAGACATTCAGCAAATGACATAGAAAGAAATATGTTTATCTGCAGGATTGCATAGCTGAGAAATTCTAAGAGATTTTTTTTTTCAACTTAATTAATTCAATCTTTATTTGACTTGAACAATTGCAGCAGAAGAATTGAAGTACCATTAAAACTGTATTTAAATACATTCTAAGAAAATACTTTTTGCATGTTTTGTTTCAAAGACAGATGTAGTTCATTACTCACAGACAACAAATATTTGCCTCTGGCAGTAGTAGGCAAGGATTGCTCTAATACTACCATATATCCTAGTTAAAACATTCTTTGGAAAAGTGAAGGGCTGGACATGTGCAAAAGATAATGAAATCATAAAATCACAGAATGGCTGAGGTTGGAAGGGACCTCTGGAGATCATCTGGTCCAACCCCCCTGCCAAGCAGGGTCACCTAGAGCACGTTGCATAGGATGGCATCCAGGTGGGTTTTGAATATCTCCAGAGAAGGAGACTCCACAGCCACTCTGGATAACCTGTGCCAGTGCTCTGTCACCCTCACAGGAAAGAAGTTTTTCCTCATATTCAGCCAGAACTTCCTGTGCTTCAGTTTGTGCCTGTTGCCTCTTGTCCTGTCACTGGGCACCACCAAGAAGAGTCCGGCCCCATTGTCTCGACACCCTCCCTTCAGATAATTATGTACATTGATAAGATCCCCTCTCAGTCTTCTCTTCTCCAGGCTAACCAGACCCAGCTCTCTCAGCCTCTCCTCGTATGTGAGATGCCCCAGTCCCCTCATCATCTTTGTAGCCCTCCGCTGGATCCGCTCCAGGAGCTCCATGTCCCTCTTGTTCTGGGGAGCCCAGAACTGGACACAATCCTCCAGGAGTGGCCTCACCAGGGCTGAGCAGAGGGGGAGGATGACCTCCCTCGACCTGCTGGCAACACTCCTCCTAATGCACCCCAGGATACCATTGGCCTTCTGGGCCACAAGGGCACACTGCTGGCTCGTGGTTAACCTGCTGTCCACCAGGACTCCCAGGTCCCTCTCCGCAGGACTGCTTTCCAGCAGGTCAGCTCCCAGCCTGTACTGGTGCATGGGGTTATTCCTCCCTAGGTGCAGGACCCTGCACTTGTCTTTGTTGAACTTCATGGCGAACTTCATTCACCACCCAATGCTCCAGCCTGTCCAGGTCCCCCAGAATGGCAGCACAGCCCTCTGGTGTATCAGACAGTTTTGTGTCACCAGCAAGCTTGCTGAGGGTGCACTCTATTCCATCATCCAGGTCATTGATGAATAAGTTGAACAGGACCGGACCCAGTATGGACCCCTGGACGACACTGCTAGCTACAGGCCTCCAACTAGACTCAGCGCCACTGTTCACGACCTTCTGAGCTCTGCTGTATAGCCAGTTCACAATCCACCTCACTGTCCACTCATCTATCCCATACTTCCTGAGCTTGCCTATGAGGATGTTATGGGAGACAGTATCAAAAGCCTTGCTGAAATTGAGGTAGACAACAACCACTGCTCTCCCCTCATCCACACAGCTACTCATTCCATCACAGAAGGCTGTCAGGTTGGTCAAGCATGATTTCCCCTTGGTGAACCCATGCTGACTACTCCTGATCACCTTCTTCTCCTCCATGTGCTTGGAGATGACCTCCAAGAGGAGTGATTCCATCACCTTTCCAGCGATGGAGGTGAGGCTGACTGGCCTGTAGTTTCCTGGGTCCTCCTTCTTGCCCTTTTTGAAAACCAGGGTGACATGGGCTTTCTTCCAGTCCTCAGGCACCGCTCCTGTTCTCCAAGACCTTTAAAATATGATGGAGAGTGGGCTAGCAATAACATCCACCAGCTCCCTCAGCACTCGTGGGTGCATGCCATCTGGGCCCATGGGTTTCTAGGTGTCAAGCTTGCCTAAGAGATCTCTGACCTGATCCTCTTCAACCAAGTGAAAGTCCTCCTTTCTCCAGACTTCCTCCCTTGTCTCTAGGGTCAGAGATTCTGGAGGGCTGGTTTTAGCAGTGAAGACTGAAGCAAAGAAGGCATTCAGTAACTCTGCCTTCTCTGTATCCTTTTTCACAGGAGCGCCCACCTCATTCAGCAGTGTGTCCATGTTTTCCCTGGCCTTCCTTTTGATTCTGTTGTATTTGAAGAAGCACTTCATGTTGTCCTTGACAATGTTGGCCAAATTTAATTCCAAATTGGCCTTAGCCTTCCTTGTCACATGTCTGCATGCTCTGACAACATTCCTATATTCCTCCCAAATGGCCTGTCGTTTTTTCCACATTCCATATACTTCTTTCTTCTGTCTGAGTTTTGCCAGGAACTCCTTGTTCATCCATGCAGGTCTCCTGTCCCCTTTGTTTGACTTCTTACAGTCAAAGTAAAGTTGAATTTGCTTTATAACAAAGTAAAGCTGAATGAGTTAGAAAATAATATAAGTGATTGGGAAAAGATAAACAAATAAATAACATTTTGAGTAATATAAACATAAAGACTTAGCACTTCTATACAATGTAAACAGTGTATATCTAATTTTAGCTTTTATACATTTTCCCTTTGTAAGATAAGGTATTAGATAACATGGTTTAGGACAATACATCTAGTAAAGTTTATAGTATTTTTCTCCATTCACTGTCCCATTCTTCCTTTTCTCTGTTCTCCTCCTCCATCAAATATAACCTAACATATTCTAGGCAATCATTCAATTACTAAAAATAAGGATGTGAAATGAAATAGTTACCTGAAGACATAAGGCAGCTTCTAAGGGATGGACATGTAGAGCCATTAGGTTAAAGGCTTGGAGTTGGCCCATTTTCCACCACAATGTTGATATAAACATTTGTTTTTATTGTTGTAGTAGTTGTTTTTTCTGTTTTGCAGGAGAGCAGAAAGAATGGCTTTCCATTCTGTGACTACACGGTGCATATGAAATTATCAGGGCAGTTTTGTGACATTTTCCCTTTTTAAAAAACTGTATTGTTGCCAGCTTGATATATCTTCCAAAAAGAAAATTGTGCACCAATGTTTGGTCAGTCTGCCGACATGCCCACCCTGTGAAACAGAGGACCAAGCAAATCTTATCCGAGGCAGTGGTTCTTGGAACCTTGGGCTGTATGTATATAGATACCGTATGTAGCTTGTGTAACAAATGATGTACTGCTTATTCCCAGAGATCTTCCCCAAGCCTATGGAGACAACAGAAGAAAGTATGTAAAAGTTTCATAAGCTCACCCTATAGATGTGTCCCTAGAAGCTATATTTATTGCAGTTTGAACAGAAGAGATCTGTGGGATCACTTCTCACACATTGCAAGCTGCAATACATGAGCACATATGAGTTGTGCATTTTTATTTCACTAATGCTGTCTTAAAACTCTGTATTTGCAGCCTTGCTCTTTGGGCTTTTCATACAAAGCATTTAAGCAAAAAGTAAAGCTTTCTGTCACTTATCTGCCAACACCAGCCTTCCCTCCTCAATGAAATGATGTGGTTATTATTGCTGCTTTTGCACTGATACATGCTGTTGTCAGCCCTGGACTGCCTGGGTAATAGTGCTGCCTAATCACTACTACTAGAGCTGAATCCTTGCTGCAGAAAGCAAAGTCATTCCTTAGAGGAGAGGAAAAGCAGCTGGCTATTTACCTTTTATCCACAACACAGTTATTTTTGCAGTCTTGGGCATAGAAACCAGGGTAAAATCAGTTTAATTTAATAAAATAACAGTTTCATGCAAGTTAGGAAGTATTTGTCTAGGGAATTCTCATCCCCACTCCTGTCTTCTTCCACTGCCTCTTACCTTGGATTATTTTCCACCCAAAATAAACTGAATGTTCTGTGTAAATTGTATTTATTATGTATAGTGCTTTAGAAATTTTCACATACCACAAGCTGAGATTTCCCTTGCAAGGGGAACATATCTGTTTGATGTGATGCACAATAGTAAGCATCTGAAATATGGAGGCTAAAAATACTGCGGAAATTATATTGTGCTTGTGCAGTGAAGGACAAGCAACAACAAGGAAACCTTCTTTCTAATCTTTCAAGCATCAGGCAGTCTGGTTCCAATTTTCTGCATTAAAGGGCCAGAGTTTTTAAAGCATTCATGGAAAGATGAGTGAACACATTTGCATGTGTCCAATTTGTTCAGGTGTATTAAGACCTGCAGCTCTATGCAGATGCAAAGTATACATATTTTTGTTCAGTCTGAAAACCTGAGAACCTGCTAATTCATATTTATGGATGGAAAATTTGTAGCAAATGAGCTGTTATTGCACCAAATACTGATATCTAAACTCACATTGCCTTGAAGAAATTTTTCTCTGAAAAAAGACAAAAACTTGCAGTACCTCAGTAAAGATTTCTAGATTTGACTTTGTAAATTGGCAAATACATGAAAAAAAAATGTTAAAAAATAAAGGCCTGTTTCTTCTTTAGCTTTTTAATACTTACTTGCTCAAATATTTGATACATCACAGAAACAAAATTTAATGTTTGCCAGTGAGTTTCCAAATTTAATTAAAGTTGCTAATGACTTAACAAAATATATCATAATAGAATTCTGATATCAGTTTTCCTAAAATGTTATAAGACCAGGAATGTAATTACAGCTTTTGTAGTCATTATTACAATGATTATGTCAGTAGATTATCCAAGCTGCGGTTAAAAGACTCTGCAGGTCTTGTAGTTTAGATCCAAGTGCTTTCACAGCAGATTAGTTTTCCCAGTACATTTAAAACCAGTCAATTTTTTATGCTTATGAACACAAAGGCAGTCCTATCTGGTGGGATGGGGCAGGGGTGACATTTGTTACCAGGAAGGCCCTGAGAAGTGCTCAGTCCATTTTGTTTTGTTTTGTTTTCTGAAATGTTATTACAGAATATTTACGCTGAGATAAACCCAAAAGTTGTGAACAGTTAGTCACCATCACACTTGGTGACGTTTGGAGTTCTGTAAGGAGGTTGAGACTGTGGTTGTCCAAGAGACCATATATCATCAAGCCACTGCATGTTTGTATGCCATCATCTTGAAAAATTGCTCTTCAGGGAAGGACAGGCATAAAGCTGTCTGATTACTGTGTTGCTACTCCTAGCCTTACGAGTCCTTTTGCCCAGCCAAGTCCTACAGGATGGGTCATTATACGTTCATCAAAGATTTGGCTGCAACTTTTGTGGCAGGATCATGCAAAGCTTTACGCAGCTGCTTAGTGTTAAGGAGGGAACTAATCTAGCAGTGATGTATCACATCAAGTGACGTCCGCCTCAAGTAACTGAAAAGAGATTTAATATTTCCTCATACTCCCTGTCTAGATATTTATAGCCTTATGAATGACTTCTTTCCTCTTCCTGAAAGACTCAAAGACCCTTGGAGCTCAGTTACGGTCACTACTTCATTACAGTTAATCTCATCCTGAGCAGGGAATAAATAAAACAGCATTTGATTAAGGAAACTGGTAATACAATATTAATAACAGTGAATTCCCACCACAAGTACACTGCTCAGGGAAAGGATAAAATGTAATCTGAATGCAAAAAAGTTGTTGCTTAAGGTTGGACAAAAAAGTTAAGAGCTAAAATAATGATAGAGAATAGTTGTTTAATAGGAATATCACTGCCAAATATTTGACTTTCTAAATAAATATTTAGAGACCTGAATACATTTCTGACTGTCTGCTTTTCAAAACTGTTAATTTTCTAGCCACTGGCAAGGCCAAGTATAGGACATTTGATGGAGGATTTTTTTTTGCTCACCTAATGCAGAACTGGCTATGATTAGACAGAACATTTTTAACTATGAAGAGACACAGTTTAGGTAAGGAGAGGACAGAAAAAGATTGACTCGTGGTGCTCACATTTGCAGAAAAGAAATGACATTAGCAACAGCATACACAGGAAAGTGTTTCATTGTTGAAGTCTATCATTTCTCTGGGGTACATAAGATTCTTAATGTTTCTTTAGGAAGTAGTGAAATGGAGCATTCAAGATGCACAGAGGGGATCAGATACTTCATAAGGTGAAAATCACAAAGAGAGTTACCTCACATATCAGCATATTCCCCACAGAAATTATGGAATCAGGAAGTAAAATTTCTTTGTGCCTACTGGCTGGTCCTCCTAAGCTTTGTGCATTCATGCCGAAAGACAGAAGGTGAGTTTTAGTGCACAAGTACCTCTAAGTAGCACTGCTGGGCATTACCTACTCTCATAGTGTTGCATATTGTTGAGGAGCAGAGGTGTTGCAGGCATAATTTTATCTTTTTGCTATGCAGCCACTCACCTATTCTGCCACCCTCATGGGTTTCTGGGTGAGTGATATGGCACTGGCAGTAGGTCCTGGAGAGTACTTTGGGGAAGTTCCTTGTCCATTTTCTTCTCTAGCACATGAGATGAAATGTGCAACTGTGTATGTCTGTCAGGCAACGTCTTGAACTTTCCAGGCAGAGTGCCCAGACAAAGCTATTGTTAGAAGTGCTTTCATGCGAACAAAAAAACAAGCCTGAGAAGGATCACAGTGACTCAGATTGGCTGCTCTTACACCATCTGCCCCTACCAGCGTGGGTGAGTAAATGTGTTCCTGGGGTAGCCAAGGCTGCCCTTTCTATACTTTATAGCAAGGGCAGGATACTGTGCTCACGTGAAGCAGTCTCTTAAGCCAGGAAAGCAGGAGGCTTTGGGCAGAAATTTGCTATTGAATAAACCAGCTGAAGCTACACTATTCAGTGCTGGTATTGCCACCAACTCCATGAAAGACAAATTTTATTTTATTTTTTTTAAGAAAAACTTCTGCAGTCAATGATGAGTTTGTTAACTATTTAGTCTACCAGCAACATTTTCCTTTTTAATAAAAGATGAAAACTCAGTTCTCACTTTGTTGAATATACTAGATGAAAAGGAAATATTTGCCAAATAATTCATGTATGCTGGTAATTTGTATTATACCAGCTCTACTAGCTACTGTGACTCCATTTACAGTAATGCTTTCCGCAGCAAAACTGGTCTTCTGTCCCTTGCCGCATTCATCATATTCTTGATTTTTTCTTGGCTTCAGGTTGAAAATTGTTTGTAGACTCTTAATTGCAAACCCCACCAGAGGGAGAGATCAGAGGAAGACAGGATTTGCCAAATGTGATGAATGTCCTGCCTCAGGGAATGGCCAATACCTGATTTGTCAGAGAAAGGCCAAAAAGCCTCAAAAACATCTTTAGTCCGTCATGCAGGAGATCCCAACAGACTGATGCCTTGAAGCCTGTCTCTAAGTACCCAACCTTACTTGAGTACAATTCTACACCCCTGCACTCTCTTGTTATCCTTTTCCCACCAGTCAAGCATATTCTTTTCTGTG
The DNA here is from genome assembly GCA_013399115.1 of Anseranas semipalmata. Taxonomy (NCBI): domain Eukaryota; kingdom Metazoa; phylum Chordata; class Aves; order Anseriformes; family Anseranatidae; genus Anseranas; species Anseranas semipalmata. Next base: position 16,416 of record VXAA01006447.1, read on the forward strand.
TAGATGAGTGGGAAGTGTGAAACTCAGACTTCATCCTACCTTAGGACCTGATCCTAATGTCAGAGCAGAAGATCAGGATTTATTTCAGCAAATGAAGATGGATGTACTCTGCCTTCATTACTGAGCCAAGCAGAACACCACCAAAGCATGGAGATCAGTCTGTAGTTGTGATTGTGTCCTCAGTCAAGGTGAGACAGTATTCTTCCCTTCAGCTCCTCACCTAAATCATTATTTATTTTTGCAGGATTGTGCAGAATTGTACACAATTTTACAAACCAGTGTATCATATTTCATACTGACACCCCCAAATCTCTTGGCTGCTCATTGTTGAATACCTACACCTTTGCTATCACTACAGACTGATGTCTTGCTGATGTATGAAAGGGCTGTCTGTTCTGTGACATGACTCAGTTCCTGACATTTTGTCTCCATCTGTAAAATGGAGCTAATAATACCTCCATCAACAGCTTGCTGTGCATTTTAATTGCTTAATGTCTGAGAAACGCATTAAGTTTCTGGAGTGCAAAACATACAACAAACTTTATTTCAGTTTTATGCTTTTGATGCTGATGTGTGCTTCAATGACATCCCCAGAACTGGCTCAGTCATCTTAGTTCAGAAGCCAAACAGCAAGAGTGCAAACCTGGAAAACCCCTTTTCCTAATTGGTGCACCATTTAAATCATGAGTAATAACTTCTTTTGCTTGGGTGGAAGAAATTAAGAAGGCAATAAAAATGTCAAACAAAGTTGTAATGAATTTAGAAATAATCACTCATAATTTAGAGTTCATCATCCCAAAGCGTTATTTTATTTGATAGGTTTAGGTCGTTATAAAGAATGTGCTTCTTCTTGCATCTGAAACTACATAAAAAGGAACAGTACTTTATGGCTGCTATATACTTGATGAGATATTAAAATTTTGCAGTGTAGCAGAAGATGAACGGGGGAGAGGGGAGGGGAAATATCCATTTGAAGGTTGTATTTCCCCTGGGCTTTGTGGTCTCTGTTTTATGTAGGCATGATAGCCACGAGGCTGGAGCCCCCCCACACCCCACCTTCCACCCCTTAGAGCTTGCTTTATGTGCCTCTGTGTGCTTTTTACTTAATTAATTTGGACAATCTTATGGAAAGCACAGTTAATTGATTTTCAAACTTTTCACACAGACCTCTGTGTAACACACTACCAAGGAAGGGGGTAGACTATATCTTTTCACACAAGTCTGTCACCTACATTTTTTTTGTTGTTGTTTCCAAACAGCTAATAGACCTGTCTCCTGTATTAAAACTGCTAAATATACCTCTCTGGAAAGTCCTTCACACTTTGTTGAGATAGTGCTTGCTAGAAGAAAAAAAGACTCCATAAGTCAGCCCTTCCTTTCTTTCCCTTTTCCCTTTTTCCCTTTCCTTTCTTTGTCCCATCTCTTTCTCCTTATTCCCCTTCCTTTTCCTTTCCCAAATTCTTTGTTTGCTAATTCTGAACAGGCTGTGGGTATGTTTCAGTAGTCACGGGTTTTAAACATTGCAGTCAAACAGAGCAAAACAAACTCTCCAGACCCAGCAGGAAGCATGTTTTTCAGCTAATCATTTATTGTGAATGTCATTCAGGTGCTTCCATTAATGTGTAACTGCCAAGTGTGCTGATTCTGTCACTGTTGCACAGGATAATAGTGTCAAGAAAGATGATTAGGTTTCTTTTAGTTTAAAATCCTCAGGGTTCTGTTTTCTAAGTATTTTGTAACTTTAGAGTGAAAATATACATTTGAAATTAATTGGATTTTCCCTGCTGGAAAATAATGACTTACACTTTATTTTTCAGTCACTCTGTGTCCATGATTTTTTTTTTTCTTTTTTCCACTTTCTCCTTGATGATTCTTCCCCATTAACTCTCTATCACTGCCTCTTTAGGAATTCTGTGAATGGACGCATACTGTTGTTTTATGAAGATTTTATGTGGATTATGTAGATTTTGAATGAAAGTCTCCAAAAATCCTTATATTTAAACCATGCACGAGTTTATGATTGTTATGTTCTGCAGGGTGAATCTCGGACACTCTTGGAACTATTCTTGGAATATCACTTGTTATCAAGCCCTTTGGGCCAGTACCCATGTGGGTAGCTCTGCCATCTCCTTGCGTTGACTTCAAGGGCTAGTTATGATCTTAGGAAAGATTTATTTAAGTTTTGCTTTTGCAGCCAAATTTCTGATTGTCCAGCATGATAAAACATAGCTGGACCTGTGAAAAAAGATTCTTTTGCACCATATTTGGTGCTGAAAAGACATCTGGCTCTTCCTTCATATAATAATAACAATAATAACAATAATAATAATCCCCAAACCACAACTGATTTCAAGCATAGCCACAAATGGACTTGGGGAAGCCCAGAACTTGTGCTTCTACCTGTCAAACAATTGGAGAGGTTTTCACCACAGGGATTCTACGAAATCTTTTCTAATGAATAGGTGCCTGACTACAATATCACTGCTCAAATCTGTAATTTATTTAGTTTGCCCTCAACCCAGTTATGAAGCAGAATTTCTTTCAGAAGCTGGTCCAATATTTTCCTGTGGTTTACTGAAGCTTAACTGCTGGCACCATTAAAAAGCATAATCATTTTTCTCCTTTCAATGACAGCAATTCTATTTTTATGATCTTCCTAAATCCTGCCTCTAAACTATAAGTAAGTCCAGGATGGTGTTCTGCAATACTGAGAAAGCAAAACATGTCATTCTCACCTGTGGTTTTCCATTGGTTTCTTCTGCTTATCACAACTTTACCCTGTCTTATCCTCACTCCATGTAAGCCATTACTACCACCTTTCTGCTTTGTCTTTGAAGGTCAGTCAATTATTCTTCCTACCAGGCAATGACTCCATGCTAGTATGGACATTTTTTGTTTAAGTCTACTGGACTAAGAAAGCTCAGTGCAATACACGCCAGGCTTAAATTACCTCATTTCAGATGCCATCACAAATGTCTTCTCAGAGAATCTTCACTAACATTTTGAAACTAGGGTTAGCTCTGACACACTGTCATCTTTGTCTCCATCTGCACAGATGTTCCTGCTAAAAGTAGGCCTGTGTGATCATTTGTCAGTTTTCAACTTCTGTTTGTCATCAAACATTTTGAAGCCATTTGGTGCCTTCCTCTTCCTTCTTACTTTCTTTGTACACCTGTCTCCAGTGTCTGCTCAGCTTCATTGTAGATTTTGTGTGCTTCAGGTTTAGTTGGAAAGACCAAACAGTTCCTTTTCTCTATTGCCCAGATAGGCTCAAAGTTCGATGTTCCCCAGATTCCATAAGATAATGCAAATGCATGTTAGGGAACATTAAGCTCAAAACCAAAAGCAACAACAACAACAACAACAAAATTAAAATAAATGTATTGTGTAGAATTTCATTGAAGTTTCTGTTGTATTGTCATGTTGTTGTCCAAACTGGATGTTTTCAAATCTTGGGGAGCAAGAAATCCCATGACATCAGCTACTGCTGGTATGTAGAAATGGAAGACAGCCTTCAACTAGAAGTTTGGTTTAGGTAGGAGGAAGGTGAAAGATTAAGGGAACGGGGACAATTCACAGTTTTGTTATAAAAGGGTCATGGAATTTATGCAGTGCTGGAGACTTAAATTTAATCTGAAAAGCTACGAACTTCTGCAATTCTAATCTGTTGGCTAGGTTACAACTCCCACAAGAACTGAGGAAAACAGCCTTCACAGGGCACAGTTATGATATTTAGGATCTCTCCTAAACTATTCCTCTGGCTACTGTGCCACCAACATATCTTTTAAAGTTACCTTCTTTTTCAGCTTATGACTCACAAAGTAGTGTCTGTTATTTGGTAGAGACATTATCCATTAATCTAAGGTTTTAGCCTGAAGAAGAGGTGGCTCAGGGGTGACCTTATCGCTCTCTACAAGTACCTTAAAGGAAGCTGTAGTGAGGTGGGGATTGGTCTCTTCTCCCATGTGCCAGGTGATAGGATGAGGGGGAATGGGCTAAAGTTGCACCAGGGGAGGTTTAGGTTGGATATTAGGAAAAACTTCTTTACTGAAAGGGTTGTGAGGCATTGGAACAGGCTGCCCTGGAACAGGTTATAAGTTGGACTAGGTGATCTTGGAGGTCTTTTCCAACCTAAATGGTTCTGTGATTCTGTGATTCTGTTATTTATTATGAAGCCAATGAATCAATGCCATGGATTTGCACTTAGGTATGTACTCATGGAACTCAGTAAAAATTGCAAAAGGTGAAGGTCTCAATTAATATTTTCTACTATTGAAAGAATATACATATAATTTCAGTTAACACTGAAAGAATTTCAGACAATGATATAATGTATATATGGATGCAAGTTAAAACAAAGCTTTGTCGTTGTGTAATATGAGTTATCATTGTCCATATGGCAAAATAACAAAAAATCTGAAAAACATGTTTGGCAAAAATTATTGGTTTTGAATAGAAGTAGGCTTTCCTAGTACTTTACGAAAAGAAATCTTTTCTGGGGCTCCAGTTACCTTCAGCAATATTAAAAATAAATTTTGGTACTAAACACAAGCTAAGTTGATGAAACAGAACTGGGAGGAGTGGCTGATACACCAGAGGGCTGTGCTGTCATTCTGGGGGACCTGGACAGGCTGGAGCATTGGATGGTGGGGAACCTCATGAAGTTCAACAAAGGCAAAAGCAGGGTCCTGCACCTGGGGAGGAATAACCCCATGCACCAATACAGGCTGGGAGCTGACCTGCTGGAAAGCAGTCCTGCGGAGAGGGACCTGGGAGTCCTGGTGGACAGCAGGTTAACCACGAGCCAGCAGTGTGCCCTTGTGGCCCAGAAGGCCAATGGTATCCTGGGGTGCATTAGGAGGAGTGTTGCCAGCAGGTCGAGGGAGGTCATCCTCCCCCTCTGCTCAGCCCTGGTGAGGCCACTCCTGGAGGACTGTGTCCAGTTCTGGGCTCCCCAGAACAAGAGGGACATGGAGCTCCTGGAGCGGATCCAGCGATGCGCTACTAAAATAAGGGTCTGGAGCATCTCTCATACGAGGAGAGGCTGAGAGAGCTGGGTCTGGTTAGCTTGGAGAAGAGAAGACTGAGAGGGGATCTTCTCAATGTGTACAAATATCTGAAGGGAGGGTGTCGAGACAATGGGGCCGGACTCTTCTTGGTGGTGCCCAGTGACAGGACAAGAGGCAACAGGCACAAACTGAAGCACAGGAAGTTCTGGCTGAATATGAGGAAAAACTTCTTTCCTGTGAGGGTGACAGAGCACTGGCACAGGTTACCCAGAGAGGCTGTGGAGTCTCCTTCTCTGGAGATATTCAAAACCCGCCTGGATGCCATCCTGTGCAACATGCTCTAGGTGACCCTGCTTGGCAGAGGGGTTGGACTAGATGATCTCCAGAGGTCCCTTCCAACCTCAACCATTCTGTGACTCTGTGATTCTCTGTAAGTTGACCTAACCATAGACATGAGTAATGCTTAAAATGTATCAAAGAGGTTTTTAGCTCACACGTAAGAGGCAGTAATTGTGAATAATTATAAGTTAATTAAATACTGATTATTACAAGAGTCTCTCTTTGATTTAAAAGGTAAAGCTCTAAGATAAACCTTGTTACTTTATTATTTAAAATTACAACAGTAATAAGTGTGCAGTTACACTTTATTGTTATTAAGTAGGATTTGTCTCTTTATTCACCTCTAGTTGGTATTAAACATTAACCAAGTTAGATATTGTTTTTAAGCATTGGAATAACTGTTTTAAATATTTAAAGATAGCTGTAGCAATCATACTGAATATGCAAAAATTTTGTTTCAGGTATGATGGTGGTGGAATATTTATTATCAATTGATTAATTGCATCATATTAATAACACTAACCTATTTCAATTTCACAGGCATGACAACTTATTTTCAATATTCCCATTGGATCTTGAAGGCAAAGATTTTTTATGTGTGTGTGTGTTTTTTTAAAAATTGATCAACAGTAAGTTATTATGTAGCAAGTAGAAACAAATTTTAGTGCTATGTCCTAGTTTTTAGAGCCAAGGAGTGAATAGGTGTATTTCCTACCATTCATTCACCTGCTGAACAAGAGAAACATTTTTAAGCTCTCTCTCTCTATATATATATATAGTAGAATGTTTATTATATATTTGCAATGAAAGATGATGGAAAACATCTGGTTTCCTTAAGCAACTCTTGAAGCAATGTTCCATATCTTTAATTGTGCTGTACACTTATACCACTTCTTTTGCTACCTGGAACCATTTGCTAGCATTACATTCCTAAGGTAGTAAAAAGTAGTAAAATACATATTTCCATATATAAAATGGGGAAATCAAGGAGAAGAATATGGAATATCAACATGTTCATAATTTCATTAAGAAGAGGTAAGAAGAACTTGGATCTACAGACCCTCGATGAATTAGATTACATTTCCTCTCATTATTGAAATCAAACACAAAAGAAATAAGAGGAAGACAGAAGAATTATCTAAACACAATTTTCCTAAGCAAGAAACAGCTATATAAGAACTTAGCTGTATTTGCTTATAAATCACTTGGCTGAATGCTCTGTAAGAGCAGAATTTACTAGTTTTTTATGAAATCAGCAGAAAATTAGTCTCACATGTTTCTAGTCATTTCTGCTGTCATGCAGATGGGAAGCACAGGTAGGACACTGAGGGGGACTTGTAAAGAGAAATTAATGTTTCCTTCAGTCTGTAAAAAAAAAAACACAGGCTGAACATTAATCAGGAATAAGATTGTTATTTTTTTGAAGTCCCAGGTACAGAAATGACAAATGTCAGACAGTGTAATACTCCAATACCTGTTTCAGGCCCATCAGAATCAAAAAGGGCCAAAACAAACAAATAAACAAAAAAGGTAGAAGAGGTCTGATATGATATATAAAACATATGATATGAGGGACAAAGAAAACAGTGTCAAGTGTCCCTTCTTTTCTGAACAGGTATTGGAAATGTTGAAGGAAAGCACCACAAGACCCCACGTCATTACAGGAGTTGAAACACCCTTTCATCTTGATGGCTTAAGGATCCTGACTGTTGGGTGCCTCTGTATGCACATGAGCAGGCAACATACCCAGTCTGCTCCTCCAGGCTGGGTCAGTAGGTTTAATGGGTTTTGCTCACTTTCGCAAAAGGAACACGAAGCAAAACAAGATGCTAGACAAGCCTTCCTCGAGGCACAAGACGTTGTTGCTGAGGACAGCCCATACTGCAGCCGCATGCCTCTGGCTGTGCAGAGATATGTTGTACATCCCCAGGAGCAGGAGTGGGGTTGCCCATGTGGATGTACTCCTCACCCCCCTCCACTGCTCCAGCTCCAGCACAACACATCCCAGATGTTGGGAGTGCAGGTGCGTTTCCTTGTCATGTTACTGTTGTTGCTGTCATTGTTTGCAAGGGCTGGAAACCTGGTAAACAAAAATGGCTGCAAGTTGCTCTTCCATGGCTGCTTTCACATTCCAGGGTTGGCTGGCAGCAGGGCACAGCTTTCCACCCAGTGGTGTCTGACTGCGGAAAAAAAGAGTGCATTCAAGGGAAGGAGCTGTCCTTATCCAGTTGTGCTGATGAAGGCACAGATGCTGGCAGGTATCCCTGTGTTAACGCTTTCTGTAGGAGCATGTCAGAACCAATGGCTCTGCTAAAGCACGTGGTATATAAACATAACTACATGTATATATACATGTATATGTATATTTATATGCAGAAAAAGGAGGCACATAGCCTGGAGGGCTGTGATCAGCCACTGGACTTATCAAGAACAGTTTGTACCTTAGTTTGTGCACCAACAAAGCACTTTTCAAGTACAGACTTGTAATGTTGTCACTTTAAATGCTCCTTTTCAAAGCACATTAATCTCTATAAGCTTTTACTTTATTAATATGCTGCAAGCTTCAAAGTATTGTTTTACACCAACAGAGTCTCAAACACCAAGAAGGCACTTGCCCTTGCCTAATCACACCTTCAAGTAAGCACATATTTGCCAAAAATTGTAAACCTGATTGTTCTCCACAGCCAAATGATGTTGAATTTGAGGTGGCCACTCTTGCCATTTATAAATATGTATCACAAATTTATGTTGCTTCAAGGCATCATAAATAAACTTTCTCCTAGGGAAAAAAAAATAAAAAAATAAAAAAATAAAAAAATAAGGCAAAGGCTCTACTTCTGCTCTTAGATAGAGAGCTGTCAACATTAAAAACAGGACAAAGATGAGCTTTGGAAGGTTTCTTAACACCATCAGAGCCGCCTAGAAAAGCTTACCTCAGAGGAGAAGGCAGAGACTTCCTTTACCATTTCCTATATACAGCTGCAAATGGAAATACGTACATACATCCAGCATTTATCAATAAAAGTACGAGTAATCTTCAAAGCTATGAGCCACAGAGGGGGGGAAATAGCACTGCACAAAGGAAACAAACAGCACTAATTGATGCAGATGGAATTTTAATAATTGGGGAAGTTAATAGATGCTATTTGGTGTCATTCCAGGCAGGATTTTGGTAGATTTGTCCCAACTGGAATTCTCTGCAGCTTGCATCACCATGCAGAAATTGCACAGCTCATTGTTCCCAGCTCTCCCATTTTCCAGCTTCAGAAATTCAGAAGTTCTGTGTCTGAATTCACAACAGCAACTGGGAAACAGCATTGCCAAGCAAGACATCAGCTAGCCAGCTTGGACAGTGCAGATTTCAAGAATCCACTGGTTTTATATGACTGTAAATCAGTGGGTTCCATGTTATTAATTCTTATCTACTCCAGGTAACTAAGACATACTAAGACCTTACTAAGACTGCACCACAAATACCAATGAATAACATATATTCTGTACAGTGGACATTTACAGAATTAAAACACACCTATTATTTTACTTGCTACTGATGATACTCACTGGCTGGCATTTGTGTTTACAGGGCAGCCCTCTGTATTGTCTTGCACGAGTAAGTCTGAATCCAGCTCTCATTGTGGCTGGGGCTCTACCATTCATCCTTCATGCAGTTAGGCCAAGTATAAGACTATAACACTTATACAGCACTGAACCTGATGGAGTTCAAGAAGCATTTGGACAACACTCTCAGACATATGGTCTGATTTTTGNTTTTTTTTTGTTGTTGTTGTGCAGCCTATCATCATATTTCTTTTCTTCTCCAGCTAAAATTCTGAAAGGAAAGAAGAGTTCAGCAAGAAAAAACACTCATGCTAATGGTAGGATGGAGAGCAATCTGCACAAACTAACAAAAGAAATGCTCCCTGTCTAGAAATATTGGCTAGAAATACAATAGTTGAGTTGGAAGGGACCTTCAAAGGTCATCTTGTCCAACTGCCTGACCACATCAGGGCTGACCAAAAATTAAGTATATTATTGAGGGCATTGTACAAATGCATCTTGAACACTGACAGGCATGGGGCATTAACCACCTTGCTAAGATGCTTGTTCCAGTGTTTGACCACCTTTACAGTAAAGAAATTTTTCCTAATGTCCAGTTTGAACCTCCCCTGGTGCAGCTTTGTGCTATTCCCTTGTGTCCTGTCATCACATACCAAGGAGAAGAGACCAGCACCTACCTCTCCATTTCTCCTCCCCTCTCCAGCTTCTCCCTGGAAGTTGTAGAGAGCAACGAGATCACATCTTATCTTTCTTTTCTCCAGACTAGACAACCCAGGTTTCCTTAGCCTCTCCTTATAGGACATGCCCTCCAGCCCTTTTACCAGCTTTGTTGCCCTCCTCTGGATGCTTTCAAGAATCTTAATATCCTTTTTATGTGGTGGGGCCCAGAACTGCACAAAATATTCAAGGTGAGGCTGCACTAATGCTAAATATAGTGGGAGAATCACCTCTTCTGACCAGCTGCGTATGCTGTGCTTAATTGTATTGGGTTTGTGTGGCAAGGTTTTGCTAGCAGGGGGCTGCAGGAGTGGTCTCTGTGAGAAGAGTCCAGAAGCTGCCCCATGTCAAATAAGAGCCTGTTCCAGCTGGCTCCAGAAGGGTTCCACTGCTGGCCAAAGCTGAGCCAATGAGCTACCCTGGTTGTGCCTCTGTGATAACATATTTAAGAAAGGCTAAAACACGCTGTGTGGCAACTGTAAGAGGGAGGAGTGAGAAAATGTAGAAAGAAACAACCCTGCAGACACCAAGATACGTGCAGAGGGAGGGCAGGAGGGGCTCCAGGCACCCAAGCAGAAGATCTCCTGTGGCTATGGAGAGGGCCATGGTGGATCAGGTTGTTGCCCTGCAGCCCATGGTGTACCACACGGAGCAGATCTCCACGCTGCAGCTCATGGAGGAGCCCATGGCGGAGCAGGTGGATCTGACCTGAAGGAGGCTGCATCCCATGGAGAACCCTCAGAGGAGCAGACTCCAGGCTCAAACTACAGCTCTTGGAGAGGAGCCCTTGGTGGAACAGTGATCTGGTGGGAACTGCTGCCAATGGAGAGGGGAACCACACTGGCACAGATCACTCCTGAAGGATGGGCCCCATTTTACAGACACATATTGGAGCAGTTCTTGAAGAACTGAAGTTTGTGAGAAGCCCACGCAGGATCAGTTCAGGAAGGACAGCATCCCGTGGGAGAGACCCCACACTGGAGCAGGGGAAGAGAGTGACCATGAAGGAGAGGCAGAGATGAAGCATTATGGACTGATGGCAACCACCTTTTCCCATTGCCTTGCATCACTTGGATGGAGGAGGTAGAAGAAGATGGATGGGAAGAGGTATTTGTAGTGGTTTTACCCTGCCAGGCAGCTGAACTCCACCACAGCCTCTCTGTCACTCCCCTTCCTCAAAGAAGAGGAGGAGAAGAAAGTACGATGTAAAGAAAACAGGGTCTCTTGCAGGTTGAGATAAGGGTAATTTAATTAAAGGAAAAAAAAAAGGAAAGAACAAGCGAAGGCCACGCGGAAGCACAGAGGGGAAAGGGAAAAAAATTATTCTCTACTTCCCCATCAACGAGCGGTGTTCGGCCACGTCTTGGGAAGCAGGGCCTTAATACACGTAGTGGTTGTTCAGGAGGACAGACGTCTTCACAACAAGAGGCCCCCCCCCCTCCGTCCTTTTTTCAGCTTTTATTGCTGAGTGTGACATCGTATGGTATGGAATATCCCTTTGGTCGGTTTAGATCAGCTGCCCTGGCCATGTCCCCTCCCCACTTCTTGCCCACCCCCACCTACTGGCTTTGGGGGGGT
>VXAA01006447.1:36730-80845 GCA_013399115.1 Anseranas semipalmata
TTGACCCCCCCCCCTCCCCCCCCAACACACACACATTCTGTGAAGAGCTGAGGAATAAAATGGTTTTGTCATTGTCAGCAGATAGAGAATTCAGTTTGCTTTGATTTCCTGGGGTGCCCCTTCCCCACCCCCATGCTGTAGATTGACATCTCCAGAAGTGATACAGAACATTTGAATCAGACCCAACTGTCTTAAAGGAGAAAAACACCATAGAAAGACTCCTGTCTCCCTCTCAGTGTTCACTTGTGTGCACTGAGCCAGCAACCTACCTCAGTAGAAGACAGCATGCATTTGCTTTTCTGCCAGATTACCTCCCACCATGATGTAGTTACCTATTTGTGAGGCGCAAGGAAAAGATAGTTCTGCGTTGAACATATGCACAGAAAGCTTCTCTTGTTTATTTTTGCCAGCTAGAATCAGCCTAAAGGTGGTGTAGAGGAGAGGTTCTCCAGCTGTGCAAATGCTTGATGCCTGTTATCGCAAGAGCATGAAATCAAAATAATCTCAGAAAGAACCACCACCNAAAGCAATGAAAAAAAGAGCTGTCCTGCATTCTGTGAAGACAAGAATAAAAGTATCTCCGAGCTCTGCCAAAGGGGTGCTTCTTTTTGTTTCTACCATTAGGATTTAAGTTTTGGGTTTACATTTTAATTTAAACTGCATAATAGAGAGAGTATTCTCCAAATGAAACATTACATTCACTCATTTTACCTACCCTATTGTGGGCACCCATTTTCCAGATGCTACTCTTGGAACAAACATAGTAGAAGTTGTGTAATCCATGACTTTCTGGCAGTCTGCAGCTGCTCCTGGGGTCTCTCACATTATCCATCACTTGTATTTTGCAAACGTCTAGGTGAGATCAGAGTATCATGGTGTTCAGCTTAGTTCAAAGAACCCTTTCCAACTCTGATTAAGGTCTTTGAGCTGTACTTTTGCTGCTCCCATGCTTAGGTTTCATTCTTCTGTACCTTTGAGCAGTAGAACAAACGTTTTCTGCAGGACATTCTCTCTTTGACTTCTTGAGTACACTTTCCAGACTTAGGTGCTCCATAACACAATTCTGATCTGCCACTAGAGCACTTAGGAGACCTGGGCAGATTACATAAGTGCTTAGGCACTTCCACAGCCCTCTGTGCACATCCTCTCTTAAATTTCCACCAGCTGAAACATGTAATACACACACTTAGACACAAAATCTATGGATCTAAAAAAAGTTGGTAGGTCCTCGTATCACTCTTAGCCTCAAGCTCATTGCAGTCTGTTATTCTTTGTGTCTGTCAGGTACGAAGATTTTTACACAAACTGCGGTGTAGGGATTCTGTTCTTCATATATTGTTTCAACAATTGAAAAGAATGTCTCTATCAGAAAAGAAGACCCTCTTTTCCTTGTTCATCAGCTGCCTTTTGTCATTGTGAATTCCCTGAACTGTTTACCTTGTCCTGATGCTCAGAAGTCTGCTTCTTCAGATTAATTCCTCCCTCTACATCTAAACTCTAGTTATTCCTTTTTCCAAGTAAAATACAGTTATCCCCTTTTCTTCTCATCTAGAGGAAAATACTACAGGCTCTAAAACTTCTTAGCCAACAATCTGTTCACAGTCATAGCTGTGAACACTACTTCACCTTCTCCTCCCAACATACAGTACAGAATGAAGGCTATTCATATGACAGTGTTATGTGTAGTTCATAAAAACAAACTAAAATGTAGAAAGTACACATACATCTGCTAAATCAATACACCACTTCGACTTCAAGTGGGTTTTCCACTTAGCCAGAGGACAAAAACAGCCGAATTAGAGGGGACACTTGCATAGGGAAATGACATGACCTGCATAGAATTCAGTAGCATTGTACCTTAAGTAAGATATTTCAATTAACATTCACAGGAGTTTGCTAAATCTTATACTCAATAATGTAACCACAATGCTTCAAGAAATGGATCTTTCAACAGCATTGTCTTTCAAGAAACAAGCAGTTTCTTCCAGTGCACTTGGAAGTTTCTAAGTACAGAGTGGAGCAGCATGAAACCCTCTATAAGTACAGCTGGAGATTCAGAAAGATACCAAAAACTGTCTTGAAATGTAACATTACACAGAATTAGCTACATTCTGACACCATCAGGGGAGGACTGGCAGTCAGGAATGCACAGTCCTGCTTAAAAGGAAAGGTCTGGTTAGAAATGAGTCTCAGTGGCAGTCACCTATCTTACAAGGCAAACCAAAGCTTCCTAGGCAAACAGACACAATCGGCAGATTCAGACTTTTTATCTGGAGCTAAGCATTAAGGCTAGAATTTTTCACTGGGATGGATGGATCTAAGTTTGTTTACTCTGATAGACTCAAACATCAGAAAACCTTTTGCAAACCCAAAACCAGAACAGTACATTCATACCTCTTTTTCAAACACAGAAAAGTCACAGACAAAATTCAAGCAAAACTTTTCTTTGTCAGAGTAGGATATTACCTTTCATGAGCCAATCTCAACACATGGCAGGTCTATATTTCATTTTGGATTTGTGTCTGAGCCAAATGCATCTTGTGTGTGCACTGACTGGTTCCATCTGAGAGGAAACATTTCATCCCTGTAATGTGGAGGTGTTGCTTTGGTCTGTCATGTGTCCTGCAGGATCATTATGTAGCTGAAGTCAACCATATAAGTTAGATTTCCCCCAAACAAGCTGTCATATAGGTAGCCAGCTCCATGCTGCCCTTACAGTAGCATGGCCACGATTATTAACCCACCAGCTTCCCACATATGCACAGCTCCTGGTTTCATAGAATCATAGAATGGTTTGGGTTGAAAGGGACCTTTAAGATCGTCTAGCTCCAATCCCCCTGCCATGGGCAGGGGCACCTTCCAGTAGACCAGGTCGCTCAAAGCCCCATCCAACCTGGCCTTGAACACTTCCAGGGATGTGGCCTCCACAGCTTCTCTGGGCAACCTGTTCACCACCCTCAGAGTAAAGATTTTTTTCTAAATATCTAATCTAAATCTACCCTCTTTTAGTTCAAAACCATCACTCCTCAGCCTATCACTACAATCCCTGATTGAGAGCTCTGGAACAGGTTGCCCAGAGAGGTTGTGGAGTCTCCTTTGGAGATATTCAAAACCCACCTGGATGCAATCCTGTGCAACGTGCTCTAGGTGACCCTGCTTGGCCGGAGGGTTGGACTAGATGATCTCCAGAGGTACCTTCCAACCTCAACCATTCTGTGATTCTGTAATTCTGTGAGAGTCCCTCTCCTGTTTCCTCGTAGGACTCTTTAGGCACTGGAAGACCATTACAAGGTCTCCCTGGAGCCTTCTCTTCTCCAGGCTGAACAACCTCAACTCCCTCAGCTTGTCTTCATAGGAGAAATGTTCCAGCCCTCTGATCATCTTCATGGCTCTCCTCTGGACTTGCTCTAATATGTCCATGTCCTTCTTATATTGGGGAGCTCAGAGCTGAATGCAGTACTCCAGTTGGGTTCTTATGAGAGCAGAACAGAGGGGGACAATCACCTCCGTCGACCTGCTGGTCATGTTTCTTTTGATGCAGCCCAGGATATGATCGGTTTTCTGGGTTGCAAGTCCACACTGCCAGCTCATGCTGAGCTTCTCATCAACTGACGCCCCCAAGTCCCTCTCCTCAGAGATGCTCTCAATCCATTCTCTGCCCAGCCTGTATTTGCACTTGGGATTGTCCCAGCCCAGGTGCATGACCTTGCACTTGGCTTTGTTGAACTTCCTGAGGTTCACACAGGCCCACCTCTCAAGCTTGTCCCAGCTTGGATGTCCCTCTGGATGGCATCCCTTCCTTCCAGCGTGTCAACCACACCACACAGCTTGGTGTCATCGGCAAACTTGCTGAGGGTGCACTCGATCCCACTGTCCATGTCACCAACAAAGATGTTAAACAGCACCATCCCAGTACTGACCCCTGAGGACTGCCACTCATCACAGAACTCCACTTGGACATTAAACCATTGACCACAACACTTTGAGTGTGACCATCCAGCCAAATCCTTACCCACTGAGTGGTCCATCCATCAAATCTATGTGTCTCCAATTTAGAGACAAGGATATAGCGTGAGTCAGCACGGGCCGGCAGCAGGAACAACCACAGACCCACAGCTAAAATGCAAAGAGTAGATTTATTTTCATTAACTCGCCAGCCACGGGATCCCTGTAGCAACAACTGGGCAGAGGCACACAGGCAGGGACTCAGGCACCACTAAGCTTGGTCCATGCTAGAAGATCCCTGGCCTGCTGTTTACACCTGTTTATCAAGGGTTTGCACAGGTGCAGTTTTTACCACCATGTTGTGATCCTCACTATACTTCTTTGATCGTGTCTGTACCAAGGCTGGGAGATCAAGCACGTCCAATATGGCACCTCCGAGTCTACCAAAAACCTGTGTTATCTATACACAGATGAGCTACTACTTGCCAAGCACACAGAACATAAACAGCAGTAGGTACAATTTATGTGCTTTTCTACATTACTACTCCCCAGACTTTATGCATTCCCAGCTGCAAGGTCACTTGAGCATAGTTACAATCCTCCTCACCAGTCTTCTGTTTTGATCCTGTCCTCCTTGCCAATCTTCTGTTTTTAACCCATTCCTCCCAACAGCCATCATGTGGGACAGTGTCAAATGCTTTGCACAAGTCCAGGTAAATGATGTCAGTTACTCTTCTCCTATCCACCAATGCTGTAACCCCATTGTAGAAGGCAACCAGATTTGTCAGGCATGATCTGCTCTTAGTGAAGCCATGTTGGCTGTCACCAATCACCTCCTTAATTTCCATGTACCTTAGCCTAGTTTCCAGGAGGATCTGCTCCATGATCTTGCCAGACACAGAGTTGAGACTGACTGGCCTGTAGTTCCCTGGGTCTTCCTTTTTTTCCCTTTTTAAAAATGGGAGTTATGTTTCCCTCTTCCAGTCTGTAGGAGCTTCACCAGACTGCCACGACTTCTCAGATATGATGGATAGTGGCTTAGCAACTTCCATTATTTCCCTCAGGATCTGCAGATGCATCTCATCAGGTCTCATGGAATTGTGCACCTTCAGGTTCCTTAGATGGTCTCAGACCTGATATTCTCCTACAATGGACTGTTCTTAATTCTCCAAGTCCCTGCCTTTGCCTTCTGGGACTTGGGCTATGTGGCTAGAGCATTTGCCAGTGAAGACTAAGGCAAAAACGTCATGGAGTACCTCAGCCTTCTCTGTACCCTGGGTAACCAGGTCTCCTGTTTCCTTCTGGAGAGGGCCCACAATTTCCTTAGTCTTCCTTTTAACAATGATGTACCTGTAGAAGCCTTTCGTGTTGCCTTTGATGGCCCCGGCCAAGTTTAATTCCAACAGGGCTTTAACTTTCCTAGCCTGATCGCTGGCTGCTTGGACAATTTCTCTGTATTCCTCCCAGGCTATCTGGCCTTGCTTCCACCCTCGGTAGGCCTCCTTTTTCTGCTTGAATTTGGCCAGAAGGTTGTTGTTCATCCAAGTCCAGCCTCCTGACTTCCTCTTTGCTGGGATGCATTGCTCCTGAGCTTGGAAGAGGTGATCCTTGAATATTAACCAGCTTTCTTGGGTCCCTCTTCCCTCTAGCGCTCCATGGTACTCTACCAAGCAGATCCCTGAAGAGGCCAAAGTCTGCTCTCCCAAAGTTCAGGATAGCAAGCTTGCTGTGCTCCCTCCTCACTGCCCTCAGGATCCTAAACTGCAACATTTCATGGCCATTGCAGCCAAGGCTGCCCTTGAGCTTCACAGTCCCCACCAGCCCCTGTTTGTTGGTGAGAACAAGGGCCAGCATAACACCTCTCCTCATTGTCTCCTCTATCACTTGGAAAAGGAAGTTATTATCAATGTATTCCAGGAACATCCTGGATTGCCTATGCCCTAATGTGCTGTCCCCCCAACAGATATCAGGGTGGTTAAAGTCACCTATGAGAACCAGGGCATATGAATGTGAGGCAGTTTCTATCTGTCTATAGAGGGCCTCATCTGCTTGGTCTTCATGATCAGGTGGCCTGTAGCAGACCCCCACTGTAATGTCACCTGTCCCTGCCCTCCCTTTAATTCTGACCCGTAAGCCCTCAGTCAGGTCCTCATCCATCCCCAGGCAGAGCTCCATGCATTCCAGCTGCTCATTGACATGTTTAGTGAGGTGGTCATGTTTTCATCCACTTCTTGGACCAGCCCACACATGACTTCCTCACCTCTCAAACCCTTCAAAAGTTAGGTAGGCGAACACTCCCTCTTTGCCTACTTTTCCTATCTCCTTTCTTTTCAGAGCCAACATCCGGACACTACTCTGCTCACTGTATGCTGTGAAACACACACCACTGGAAATGCAATCACTGGAGGGGCATGAAGGCAAGAAGCAAGTACGTAAAATAGAAATTGGCCCCTTTTCAATTTAAGGGAAAATGCTAACATGGTGCACAAAAAAACCCACCAACAACAATAACAAAAACATTAATGTAGTTGCTAGGTATCGGGTATTTAAAGCTACTGTTTCTTTATGAATTCAAGCACTAGAACCACTTTCTTCTCAAACTGTTGGTGACTCATTGCTCATAATTGGTATCTATTTATCATTAAAATTATTTTTGTGCATCAGTGCCCCACATGGAAATAAAAGCAATTGTATTTTACAGCCAGAAGTGACTATTGCATAAATTGGATAGAGGTGGAAAAACAGCTAGCTCCAGACTCAGTGTGTGCCAGATTGATGCCTATTGCAGTGCCCACGTGCAGCGTGAGTATTGTAGATAGCTTTCATGAGGGTAGCAGATGTCAGTTTCTGCAGTTCAGGTGTAACATGGAAATTAAAGATTGTTTATTCTCACAGAAGTCAGAAGCTACACTGACTTTTTCTAGGGCAACTGAGGAGGGCACAACTTTCAAAGGGCTGTGTTCCACCTGCTAAGCTCTGCAATACAGCTTACCTGCTCAGCCTGCAAGGGCTACTGGTCAAGTAAGTGTCGCTTTGCTCAGATTTCCTTTCATGATGTTCAGCTCCAGAAATCCATAACCTCAACAGAAAGATTGCTTAGGACAGCTTTTAATATTGCTCCATTTTAGAGTCCCACACCTATAAAATTTTATGAAAATATTCTTCGTTCTCCTCAGGATTCCTTCTCCCCATGTCAAATAATGAAAGTCTCTTGATAACACTTCCTTTCACTTCTGATAAGGGGACTTCAGTGATGTCGTCCCCCCCGCCCCGATGTTTTTTTTTTTTTTTTTTTTTGAATATTATGCAGCTCTGGTATACCCATACTTTAAGGTAGCCTGCCTTTTCAAAAAAATCCTTAAAACCAATATTGTCTTTCTAACATTCACAACCAGAGAGAACAGACTATTTTCTTCAGAGCTTGTCTGTATTTTAGGTAGCTAAAAAAGAAAAAAATTGTCTTGGCTGGGTGGAAAATTTCTGTTGTAACTGATAGCAAATACGGAAAGTCTAATTTGCATATAGATGTCGAAGCTTGCAACAATATACTCCCCTGGGAGAGCTCTTGTTGTTTAACTGTGTACACAGTCTGGCACTATGCTGCCCAGGACCTAATAAAAGCTAAATTGAAACTTTTTTCAAACTCTGAGGCTGCAAATATCCTTAAACTATCAATTTACATTTGCAAAGAAAGGGCAGAAACATACCAAGCTAAGCCTCATTTAAGAGGAAAAGCAGAGAGTATGGTGGCAAGGGCAAGAGGGAGACATAACTTTATTTGAGAGTAAACATCAGTCAGATGTGCTAATGCTTAAATTCATCAGCCTAGATGAGCTTTATTACAATGTTGGGATCAGGCAATACCAAGGAGATAAAAAGCAGTGCTCTGTAAAGGAGAGAGAGAGACTAAATGAAGAAGATTATTAACAGGGCTGAAAGAACAGCAGAGCCAGAATGGCTGAATAGTGAAGAGAAAATGAAATGGAAGGTGGAGAGAGCAGAAGAGGAGTGGAAGAATGAAGTACAATCTCCTTTCTTGTTTCTGTCAATCCTGTTTTTTATTTGAATTTTCAATGCTGATCACAAGCTATGCAGAAAAGCAATCATATGATATTGCGGCAAGGGAAAACTAAGGGCTGTCAGGGAAAAAAAAAACAACAAAAAGTTTGTTTCCATAATTTTATTTAAATAAACTACTTAAGATTTTAAATGAAAGCATATATGATAAATATAAAGTAATGTAATCTCCGAATTAGAATTTGTGCAAATATTAAGTTAAACAAAATAAAATCCTTGGTTGATATGAGAAGGTTTTGAATCCTGTAAGGAGCAGGAACAGAACATAAAAATCTCAAAACTGGCCACGCAATCTGATAGTTCTAGTGCCAGATTCTGCCACCAGAATAACTATGGTTCCCACTGACCCACACTACAGCAAATTCCACACTGTCCCATGAATTCTCCCACACTGAATTTTAACTCATTTCACCCAATACCGATTCAAATGAATAATGGCCCATGGGCATTTATTTGAACAGCATTGCAGCCGTTAGCAGGACTTTGAGACTGAACATGCCATCTTCACGTAAAGGAAGAGTGATTAAGAGCCTGAAGTATAGAAAGGGAGAGGAGACTACGGAGAGATGTTTCTACAGCTTTGTCCTACCGGGGAATGAAGAATGGAGACTTTCTAAATGTATGATTCTCCCTTATCTCATGAATCAGCAATATAGTTAAGGAAAGCATGTCATTTCTCCCTGCCACTTCTCTTCAGAGGGTATTCTTCCTCTAGTCTCCTCTTTTACATTGTGTTGCCTCTTTACTACTCAGTGATAGAGACTATCTGGATGAAGGGAAACTAATGTTTATCAATTATCACTTAATTTAATTTTTATTCACACAAGTGTTATGAATGGAATTTCATTTATATGACCATATAGAACTGAAATTCTCTTCTCATTATTCCCCTCATTTATCCACCCCTATGTTTGACAAGAAGTACTTACCCCTTAATTTTTTTGACTCAAGTTTCCAGCTCTGGTAACATAATGCTGTCTCTCATGCTTAAGCTTATCTTCAAAAAGTCTGAACAATTTGGAAAAATAGTGTTTCCTGGCTAATGTCTAGAAAGTTCACTTAATCATTTCATCAAACATGTGTAGGAATGGTGAAATTAGCATTTATAATAACATATTCCAAAGGGAAAAAGAGATCTGCTTACAGCTTATGCCCAGAGGCTGTTTGATAGTGGCACTGCAATGCTCTGCAGATTTTGCAAGCTGTATGAGCTATAGGGGAGAAAACAGTTTCCATCAGACAGTGAGGGCCAGATCCACATCAATGAATCTGTGTACCATGTCACCGACTGCAGTGCATACATTATTTTCATTCAGATCATGGGTGCACTTGTGATTCAGATCTCTGGATCTCCCTGTGTGTTCTAGTTCACATCACCGAGCAGGCACAAAGTGCATGAACTGGTTTCCTTTCAGACAGGGATAAACCATAAACTGTGCTCTAGTAACACATACAACTTGCTCAAGCTCTTAGTGGACCTTAGATTCATGGGACCTGGGAGTTTGAAGGAAATATGGAGTAAACTCTCTTGATATATTTATTGCATAGGTATTGAACTCTCCACAGCTGATTCTCTGCTCTTTAGAGAGAGCACTCCTACAGGGCTTCATTGTACACAAATGCAGCCATCATATGCAACCATCAAAAAGGCTGAGTTCTGAACATGGTAGATGCCAAAAGCACTGATGGTTCTTGCAGGAAAATCCAAAGTCATTATCTCCCTGGCCTTTTGACAAATATCAGACACAAAGTAATGAATCATTTATTTACTCCTTTAAAGCAGTTTTATTTTAACTTTATCTAATCATGTAAGAAGTAAACCTGTTTTCCCCCCCCAGTGCATTAAATATGCAGTTTCTTACAGATTGCATATTGTGCTAATTTGAGACCATGTTAGCCAAAGAAGTCTGCATGTTATTCTATTTGTAGAATGTGCTGACCTTGAGGAAATTTATTTTAACCCTGGTGAATTTGTTCGTTTGGGGAAAATTCATGGGCATCAGACGGTTCACAGATAAAAACACTTCTTTGACCTTCAAAGTGCTCCTCACTAACATGTCATTATGCAAGTTGAGAACTTTTCAATCCCTTCAAAATGCATCACCTAAGAGCATCCTCTTTGCTTGTCACTCTATATTATTGCTATCTGAATGTCTTTATTATCTCCTCATTTTCCATAGCATCATATGCAAATTTCTTATGCCCACCTTCAATGCCCTTCACAACTATAATCTTTCTGTTTAATCAATTCTTTTTGCTTTTACCTTCAACTCTGTAGTAGTCTACTTTAGAGTGAATGAGTATTCAGTAGTACCAAAACTCTATATGCTTCCGCACATAATAGTCTCCTCTTCTCTTGCTTGGTATTAGTTCCAGTGTCAAACCATACCACATCACATCCTGCTATGAATCCCTACACAGCTACCATTACAGTTGCATGGTCTGTAAGGAATCAGTCACTGTTCTTACTAGGTAAGCTGCAGTCTGACAGATATATTTATTTAAGAAAAAGAAACTGATTCATATTGTATATATAGTACACAGAATTACTCAGATTTGCTCTTGCCACACCTCCTACTTCATGCCTGTTGTTTTCAATAATCACTTATGGTTTCTTTGTTTCACATTAGATTGCATGTTCCTTGGGACTGAGATTTTGGTTTTATAATGGTGCTCTTCAAACAGTACAGAAGGCATCTCTGGGCACTGCTATAAATGCAACAGTAAAACATGTACTGACACTAAATGAATTCCAATCCTTGATTTGTCCAAATAGGTTAATCATAACATAATGTTGGTACACTGCTTCTATATAAAACATGTAAACATTTATCTCTGACTTTAATGCTCAAAAAAGTTACAGAACATTACATTTGTTTGCATTACATGCTCTTCCATCCTGAGAGAGCGTAAGGTGTTGTTAGGAAACCTAGCCCTTGACAAACAACTTTGAAACAGAAACTGTCAGTTAAGGACACTAGTAAGGCCAAATTTCAACGACTTAAAAGAGAATAAGGGTTTCCAAGGAAAAAAAAAAAAAATGCATATAAGCATAGAAAACTGGGTGGACAAAGGAAGGGCAACGGACATCATCTACCTGGACTTGAGCAAAGCTTTTGATATGGTCCCTCATCACATTCTTCTCTCTAAATTGGAGAGGTATGGATTTGAAGGATGGACTGTTCACAGCCAAAGGGTTGTCGTCAACGGTTCTATGTCTGGGTGGAGGCCGGTCACAAGCGGTGTCCCTTAGGGGTCGCTCTTGGGACTGGTGCTCTTCAACATCTTTACCAACGACATAAACGATGGAATCGAGTGCACCCTCAGCAAGTTTGCGGACAACACCAAGCTGAGTGGTGCAGTCGATACAATAGAGGGAAGGGATGCCATCCAGAGGGACCTGGACAGGCTGGAGAAGTGGGCCCAAGAGAACCTCATGAGGTTCAACAAGGCCAAGTGCAAGGTGTTGCACTTGGGCTGGGGCAATCCCAGGTACTTATACAGACTGGGAGAAGAAGAACTCGAGAGCAGTCCTGCGGAGAAGGACTTGGGTGTCCTGCTGGACGAGAAGCTGGACATGAGCCGGCAGTGCGCGCTTGCGGCCCAGAAGGCCAACTATGTGCTGGGCTGCATTAAAAAAGGGGTGGCCAGCAGGGAGAGGGAGGTGATTGTCCCCCTCTACTCTGCTCTGGTGAGACCCCACCTGGAATACTGCGTGCAGGCCTGGGGCCCCCAGCACAAGAAGGATGTGGAGCTCTTGGAACGGGTCCAGAGGAGGGCCACTAAGATGATCAGAGGGCTGGAACACCTCTCCTATGAAGAAAGGTTGAGGGAACTGGGCTTGTTTAGCTTGGAGAAGAGAAGGCTCCGGGGAGACCTCATTGCGGCCTTCCAGTACCTGAAGGGAGCGTATAAACAGGAGGGGGAACGCCTGTTCACACACGTTGATAGTGATAGGACAAGGGGGAATGGTTACAAACTAAGACAGGGGAGATTTAGGTTGGATATTAGGAGGAAGTTTTTCACTCAGAGGGTGGTGAGGCACTGGAACAGGTTGCCCAGAGAGGTTGTGGATGCCCCATCCCTGGAGGCATTCAAGGCCAGGCTGGATGTGGCGCTGGGCAGCCTGCTCTAGTAGTTGGCAACCCTGCCCAGAGCAGGGGGGTTGAAACTAGATGATCTTTAAGGTCCTTTTCAACCCAGGCCATTCTATGATTCTATGATTTTGGAGTAGGTGGAGGGAGTCTTGAAACAGCTTCTGTTTTGCAAAACACTTCTGAAACATTTCTTTTCTCATGGAGGTCTTAAAATCCCTCTTCTTCTGCTAAGGAAAGATTGTTAAAGCCAAGGATTAAAAACAAATAAAAAAAATAAAAATTAAAATAAACAAACAAAGTCATTGGTGTTATTATCCTAGACATTTTACTGAGGAGAAAATACTTAAAATGCTGTTTTTTTTCCCCATGTTGAATTGGGCTTGATTTCTCCAAGAATTATGGTAAGATCATTAAGCCTATCAGGAAGCTGTAATGTGAAAAAAGAAAAAATCAACAGGTTACTGGCCAATAATAGAAAAAAGTTGAATTTTCCCTGTCCTTTTGTATTATTTTTGTTTACTGAAATAATTTACGGGCTGATGAATTTTGTCCAAAAGGCAGTGGCCATTTTATACATTCTGATATTAGGATTTTGCTGGATTACCAGCATGTATAAAAGTATGTATGCATTTTTAGACAAAAGACTTTTCTCTAATTTTAAATACTGTCCTTCTGAAATGTTATAAAAATTATTACTATGATTTTCATAAAAGGAATACTAAACAACTACACATTTGACCTTATAGTTTCTTGAATTGCAATTGTTCATGTTTTAGGAGATTTCCTTTGTGTTAATTCACCACAGACTGACTTTCAATCAAGAAACAGAAAACAAAGAAAACAAGATAAAGAGCCATAGCCTAGTTTCCAGTAGCAATAAGAAGAGCATCTTGATTTGGATTTAGTTGTGCAACTCTTATTCAATTTTATATGAATTCACTTGTGTGAATGAAATGAAGACACATGTGAATACCTGCATATGGAAAAACTATATCAGAATCCTTTTATATTAAAATAAGAATTGTATAAAGGAACAACATACAAATCTCTTTGTATGAGCAGATGTTTTCACTTGTAACCTTTCTGCAGTCAAAGTAGTGAAATATAAGTATTCCATTCTGGACAAAACAGTTTTAGGACCATGGAGTAAAAGCAAGGTAAAGAAGGTATTTGGCTGAGTTGAGAGAATGTGTATTGTGTGTTCTCCTAAAAAAGAGCAGTCTGTGTCTAGAAAGATCCAACAAAGTCTAATTACATCATGTAAATCTTTAATAATGCCAATATATTTATGAGCATAGATGAAAGGCCTAACATAGATGAAAGGCCTAACATAGATGAAACGCCTTTTAAGATCAGGGTTTTTCCTGTGGAAGAAAACCTAAATTTTTCTTCATGTCAGTGATAGTTCAAAAGAAAATGATGTATTCTTTGCTCAGATAAATCTTGGGATAAACCTTGCCTGTTAATTAAATGTTAACATGAAATGAAAAAGGTGAGATGTCAGTAGTAAAGAAAGACACATTACAGGAAATAGATTAGGAACATTTCATTGGATATTAACATAATGGTACTATACTTGGCCAAAATTTTATAGAAAATGTGCTTAACAATATTTTGCTTTCAAAATGGGTAGAATCAGTTACTTATAGAAAAGGAGAGGCTAATTACATAGGTGATTTTCATCCATTTCCTGTCTTGAAATTTTGTACCATTCGTGTTGTACCTATATATCATTGCTCACCAGAAAGCTTCCAGTTGCAGAGTGGATATTTATATTTTTGTCTGGAGGTCTAAACAAATGCTGTTTTGTCTGCCATTTAGGAAAGGAAACCAGGAAAATGAAGGAAAAGTAACTCCTTTCTATAATAATTTATAACTACGTGAGAAGACATTGTGAGAGCATCTTCTGCATAAGGAGAGCATCCTAAAGGACAACTATTTCACTCCATGCAATTTTTTAATCAGTGGTGTGATTTAGATAGAATAGAATAGAATAGAATAGAATAGAATAGAATAGAATAGAATTAGTAATAGAATATGTTGTCAAAGCTGTCATCATGCCTCTTACACTTCTCACCATCTCTAGCACCTTAATGTTGGCTATACAGCTATTGTTTTGTAAACTTTTTCTCTTTTTTGAAAAATCTCTCCATGTTTGGCCAGTGACTTCTGAATAGTTTAACAACTTCTTTGAGTAAAATATTATTTGTGCATTGGAAGATGATAGAAGAAAGTGGAAAAAAAAAAAAACAGATATAGTGTCAAATGGTAGTGTTATAATTACTCAGAGTTACACTTAAACTTAGCTTACCTCTGAAACTTGTTATGAAGACAATTCCAGTACAGCTTCTTTGGAAGGCTTGAATGAAAACTACCCTCAACAAAAACATGAGGAAAAAAAAATCAGAGGTTCTTATTTATCATACACTTTCATTATATTAAGATTGGTGGAAAATCAAACTTGAATTTTGGTTTCTATCTAAAGGAGAAATCTGACCTAGTTTTCCCATTGTCATTCCAGCATCATGCATGCATATTTCATCTGGTGCAAGCAATTATCCAAGTAATGTTTACAAAGTTTGTAATTCAAGAAAGATAGAGGAAAAAAGAAATGGAGACCAAGAATAGGTAGAAAGATATATATATAAAGAGGAATTTCACCAACTAGTACTAGTTGTAGCTTGCATATCATAAGTTGAAACCTCAATGTCCTAAAAACTTCAAGTTTGCTTTATTTAACTAGCCTCCAAATAGACTGATATCCTTAAATCTTTCAGAAAGGTTGTTTTGCTGTTTTTAGAAATTTTCACTCTGAAGTCTATGAACCTGAACTTATTCTTTATGATTTGATGGAGATAACAGACAATTATCAGTAGAGACCAGATCACTAATTTTTGCATATATGAGGAGAAAATAGAAACTTTGTTTGTGAATGAATAGAGTCCTCACTGAACATAACTCCCTGAGTTTTGTTTTCAGCAGTATGCACTAAGAAACTAGATGTCCTAGAATGTACTAGAAACTAGAAATTCACTCAGAATGCTGTAGGTTGGTCCTCTCTACAGAGAAGTGGAAAAGAAAAAAAAAAAAAGAGTAAGAGAGACGAGAGGGAAAAGGATATGGAGAAGTGATTTTAGATTTCCTCCAAAACCTCAGAAAACAGAAACAAACTCAAAGAGATCAAACTGGAGCATCACCCTCTACACGGTTTTATACAAACCACCCTAGCACTTTCAATGAAATGACTACTGACATCCCAGACCACAACTCAGAAAACTGAGTTTGGCAGCTGTTAAGTGACATTATTAAGTCAAGGTAAGTCAGCACTGGAGCCAAGATTCAGATCTCATTCTGCCTGGCAGATGAAACTTGCCTACCTCCCGTGTTAGTCACCAAGGCAGTTCATTTTATTGTTGTCTCTCAGGCTAGCTATGAACTGGAGCTGTTAAAGAGATTGGTGGAAAACAAGCTTGAATGAAGGGTTCCACTGACATTTAGTTGACTGATTCAAAAATGCAAAATATTACCACGGAATCTTTTAAACATGAATGACATTTCTGACTGGAGAACATGGCAAACTAGAATAGGAGCAGAAAGTATTTGTCTATCTCAGTCTCTTCCACAGTGCTCAAAAGACTTACCAAAAACTATTCCTGGCTTTTTTCAACTAGAAGTGACATTGGAGAGCTTTTTCCATTAAACACTGGGACTGAACCGCTGGTATACACCAGCTTTCCAGCCATAGTCTGAAAAATATGGCACTTCCCAGGCACAGCATTATTTGCACCAATTTCCTGAAAGGAGTTAGTGTCAAGCAGCATGGAAACTTCCTGACTTTGTTCCACAGCTGAAACATCTCCAAAATATATCCAGGCTTCCCTTGACTATTATGGATAATAAAGAATGAATCCCAATTTCAAGAATACAGTATATTAAGAGACAGTTTCCTTAACAGATTGTTATGGCTGACAGAACCACGTTCTCTGCTTTTTTCTATAATATAGTCTTTTCACTAGTTCATTTTGAATGAGCTTGTTCCAGGACTTTTAGAGAAGCTAATCAATGGTATTGAAACAAAAGCATGTACTTCTACAGTCATCTGTACTAGGTCAGTTTCCAAAGCAGTGTTTATACTGCTGTGTATCAGGTACTGCATGTACAAACTAAGTCTTTGTATACACAAAATAATAATTAACCCCTTCAAACCTATTTAAATGACCAAGAATTAGATTTATACCAAAGATATTTTTTGTGCAAATACATTTATACGTAGCTCAGTTTTGCACTTTTAAAAATACAACTCATGATGTGTGTTGCAAGTAATGTCAAGGATGGGTAGCAAGTCATCAGTGGAAAGAAATAAAAAATATTCCAGCAGTTTCCAATGACTTCAATGTTATGATCTGATGAATTAGTGCAAATAGACCTTACTCATCTGTTCTGTTTTTATCTCCCAATACGTAGCAATCTTAGATCACAAATTCCACTTAACTTCAGAGATCATCTTTCTTGTCTTATAACCAGCATAACTACGAAGACTGAAAAATGAGAATAATTGACAACAATTCTATTTTTTGAAAACAGAGGGTGAGCTACATCAACATGCCTCTATTCACACAGAAACACCTGTAAAAAAAAAAAGCTGGTTATCCTCTAGAAAATGGTAAACTAGTGTATTAGGTTAATACCAAAAGCCTTCTTGAACTGCACTAATACAAATGCAAATAACTTTTCTAACACATTGTTAACCATTCTGCACAGTAACTTGTAGTGGATTTCTATGTTTCTCCATTGCTACTGTTCCATTATATGCCTCTTCTAATACACCTTTCTTCCACCAGTCATAGAAGAAACACTGAGTGTATCAAAACATGTTCTTTTCAAGGCTACATTATCTCCACAGATCTTCATATCCCACTCACAGACTTCGCATCAATCATCAGGCACACCTGTCTCATGCAATGAAGTGTAGTGAAAAAATCTTAAAGCCATCTCCAAACTACCAAGTGGATAAAGCACAACTAGCAACTATTTTTTAATCATAACTAGTTTTGAAATGTACCTCCCTAAGGTGAGGCATGACTATATTATAGTTCCCAATTCACAGGTGATCTGATAGAAAATTAGGATTTCTGCCTCATAAAATATCTCAAAAAGAATTTTGAAACAGTGAGTATTGATTCTTAATGGAAAAGAAACTTGACAAGAAAACAGATGCTCACAAATCCTGGGAGTGATGTCAAAGCTATGAGCATACAAATTTGGGATCTGGAGCTCATAGAGTTACAGATTGCAAGCTTCATGGTGGCTGCCTGGGAGCCCAGAAACAAACCCCAATCCTTGGAGGCAGGGGAACATTTCTAGTGTCCTTAGTGTCCCCCTGTTGCATGCTGGTGTAAAGCTCCTCCTAGGGGGTGCCAGAAATACCAGGACTTACAGAAATGCAAGGCAGGACTGTCCTAGAGCCACAGATGTTAGAAAACAGTACATAGCTCTTCCATGCACACCTGGTATAGCTGCCCAGAGCTTGGGAGCATGGACGTCTGGGTTTCCTGATTTACAGACAATCTTCAGTAAAGAAATCTGAAACCTTAGCTCTTAGCAGATCACCTTAAGGAGATGGGAAAAGGAAAGGGAAACCAGAAAGTTTGTCAAAATAAGTTGTATTGCTCTGAAAGCATTTCAGTTTCCACAAGACAGTTTCCCACCCCCAAACAAATGATTTTAAAATCAGAAAACTCCCAACCAGCTCCACTTGTGAGAATTTGATTAGCAGAGGCATTAAGATCCTCTGACTGAACAGGCAATGCATTCTATTATTATATTTTTTTCTACGGACAAGCAAGGCAAAGTGTCAAATATATAGAGGAGAAAGGGAACTAAACACACAGGAAAATTACAAAGATGGTTTTCCCTACATTTCATTATACAGTAGTCTGGTAATAATATTTTGAATATGATCAGATGTTATACAATGTGGAAGCCCTAGTATTTAGATAATTAAAGGAACATTTTAAAAATGCATTCTGGTTAGTGGGGAGGGATTATGCATGGATTGCTTTTAATCTTCAAAAAATCAGATATAAAAAAATTAATCTTTATATTGCTTGTATTTAACCTGATATCCTGATATAAATTTAAACTTTTTTTTTTTTTTTACTAAAAATATACAACTACTTTATATATCAAACAATTAGTTTGCAAATTTTCTTTAGAAAATCTTCACAGTGCTAAGATAGCAAAGCAGGAAAATGTCTTATTTCCTAAAAGAATCAGCATATTTCTGCAGGCTTGCTTGGATTTGTCTCTGCA
This sequence comes from Anseranas semipalmata, assembly GCA_013399115.1. Lineage (NCBI taxonomy): Eukaryota > Metazoa > Chordata > Aves > Anseriformes > Anseranatidae > Anseranas > Anseranas semipalmata. The sequence goes on from VXAA01006447.1 coordinate 55,162, forward strand.
GGAACTATGTCTAATTCAGATTAAAATGTCATTGATTTCCCTGTAGGATCTCAGAGAATCTGCGAAGGCCCTTTCCTGCAGGGAATTTCACTTGTCGCTGGTCACCACAGCACATCAAAATGGAGCTTACATTCTGTGTGATTTAATTAAACATAATTATGCAAGTTAAGAAGCACACTTAAAGGATTGTACTTCGATCAACCCTTCGCTCTACCTTTCAACAGTTATCCACATCACTTCACACTGTGTTTGTATGATAAATAACAGCTAAGCTATAACTGCACACAGAAAAGATGTGCACAAAATGGAAGCACAGGGAGGAATATATGCTCTTAGCTCTTAAAATAATCTAAAACATGCAAGAACTGCTACATATGAATTTTAGTATAATAGCAAAGGAAAACCTCATTTAAAATTAAAAGGCCTTTTGAACCTATAATCTCCCAACTTTTCTCTGTCTTTCTTTTCCAACAAGAACACTTTTACTTTGTGATTATCAGCACCATAACCATCAGCTGCTGGCCTTTGAGAGCTGAAGAAAACCCTGCACAGAAGTAAGTACTAAAGCATTACTGATCAGAAGAGCTTAGATGAAATGAAGAACCTTTTATAAAGCTGAAATGTACCCACTCAAAACAAAAAATCAAAAACCATGGACATCCACAACTGTCGGCTTTATGGGGCCCCTGCGAGGCAGCCTTGAAAGCAACCTTCAGCATCTGCTCCTCCAATTTGCATAAGTAATTGGTAAGTGATTAGGAGCACACGCTGACAAAAACAAGCTCAGCATGTGATGGAGTGGGCTGATTCTCTTGCTTCAAATTACTCTGAATTTCAGAAAGATTCTGAAAGAATGATTACTTATTTAAAGAGTTTATGACCTTCAGGTAACAGACATTCATGACCTGCCTCAAGAATTATGTTCCTGAGGGCAATAAAGCTGTCAATGATGAACACAGAGCAAGGGACAGAGATGTCAGTGCAGTCAGGACAAATCTTTGGGACTTATTTCCACAGGAGACCACCATGACCTCCAGCTCACCATACAAAATGCACAGAGTCACTTTCTGGACTCATTATTTCCAAGCAACATGATGAGATGAGAAGAAATGACACAAAAGAGGAAGCCTACTGGATTACCAGCCACTCCAGAAAGAGAAAGGACAGCCTGTAGGCTCTTGCACTAATCCAAAACTGGAAACTTAGGGCTGATACCCTCAGTCAACTCTGGCAAGTTCATCAGTAAATAAAGGATTGTTTTTAACTTCCCCACTTCTCAGTGCTGTCTAGTCAAGGCTTATCTTCACTTCAAAGTTACCTGTGTCACTGTCATTTTTCCTTTGCACAAAAGCCATCCTCACTGGGATGCCAGCACCACACAGCAGCAGCAGAACCACTCTGGAGTTCTCAGCTGGAGCTGCCCATACACTACTGAGCTTGAACTGTGCTGTGCCCCCAGATTTTTGTTAGGACAGAGGAAAAATTCATTTCTCATGTTGCATCTCATCAACTGCCTTTTCTTCCCACAGATGAAGATTCTGAGCAGTCACACTCTTAGCTGTGCCATCCAGCCAAAGCCAAAGCAAATCCTTCTCTGTGTGCAGAAAAGCTGTGGTGTGGGGAAAGCACTAGCTTCAGTGCCTTGACTGGCTCTGAGATGTCTCTTGAAAAGTAGGCAACAGTTACTTGGTATGTTCTGACTTCGGAATAGCTTGAGATCATGCTGTTAGGAAATACCTGTGTCAAATAACAGCAAGGCTCTGAGAGGCTTCTTCCAACCTCCTGCACTGTCCTGTGGGCTGCTGCGAGGAGGCATACCACTACGATGAGCTGTATCACTACTCCCTTCTTCCCTTCCTTTTTCGAGTGGTGACAAACACAGAAGGGAACAGAAAAGTTGGATGCTCCTGAGACAGGAGGTGTGCCCCACAGGTCTGATTCTCCCCTCATTTCCAATATCATGTGTGGAGCAGCCCCTCAACTCACCTGAGGATGCAGCAAGAGTGCACGGTAACCTTATTCTTAAACCTTCTCTGCTCCTGGTAAAATGCAAATGGTAATTGAGCTTTGAGTTGGGGGTGTACAACAGTAAAAAAGAACATAAAAGGAAATAATAGTGAGCACACTACAGGGAGATATAATACACCTGAGGGACAAAATGGTCTATAATTAAAATACTATGATTTTCAGAAATCTGGTTTTGTAGTAGAAAATCATAACAACAAATTTGGAGAAATTATCTGAGAAAACACAAACTGAAGTAATCACTTCATTTTTCCATCTGACATTACTTCTTTTCACAACATTCAAAGTCAAGCCAGAATTCCTGAGAGTACTACTAACCTGCCATAATTACTAGACAGAGTCACATTAAAATGATTTCATCACCTCAGTGGGAACTGAGTGAACACAGGTTTAGTTTAATTTAGGTAGATTCATATCCCAAGACTTTGTCCTTGAATTTCAGTGAAAAAAATATGGATAAAAATTATGCAAATAAAATTTCTTACAATGACAATAATCTTCATAATTTAGGCAGAAGCATAAAATTTTACAAATTATGAGATATCTAAAAGTAAAATCCCATTTTCCTTAGATTGACACTTATGAGCATTTCTAGCATCTTCTGTACTGCAGCCTCAATTCTTGCTTTGCAAATTTTTCCTCCCTTCCTTACCTCATAGGTTATGGTGTACCAAAACATATAGCTCACCTCCTCCTGCTCCTTCCCTCTCCCTTTTTATTGACAACCTGAGGTTTGTATGAGAGAGGGAGAGGTGAGCAGGATGTAGGATGTAAAACAATTCCTGCCATCCATAGCCCTTTGGGCCTGTGACATTCCCTATATTTGGAGTGTATATACAAGACTCCACAGAAACAGTGCCATTCCTGTTTTTGCACATGCAGCTTTCCATTATATGAAATTACACAGAAAAAAAAAAAAAAGGTAGTAGGTCCATATACTTTGTTATACCTGCACCAGGGACAGTCCAATGTTATTCTAGGTGGGCAAAATTTCCTACCTTTTAGTTGCGGACCAAAGCTACTGGGATGCAAGCACAGAGGTGGGCTTATCGGAGGCTGCTTTTCAGTAGTTATGTCAGTTATTTCTGTGTCCAGAATACAGCCATCCTGATATATTAGGTACTGAAAAAGGAGAAGGGTTATAAGTCAGCATGAAATGGCTTCAGTGAACATCTGCTGTAAGCTGTCTGTGTGGCAGTAGATGAATGTGAACTCTTGGAATTAATCAAGCAGGGCATGACCTTACTGAAACATTTATGAAAAAGCAGTTGCACACCATGGCAACAGAATCTCCTCTCTCTCACTCTCAAATGCAAAGGGTGGCTCTTCACCAGACCCAGCTTCCCTGCTTCTCTTGGGAACAAAAGGGACAAGAAGTGCTATTGATGTAATTGTTTTTGTGAACTGCACAGGTCACTCTTGAGCATTCTGATTGGTGAATAGCTGGTATTCCTAGTGGTCTGTAAGTAGCCGTGCAGAGATTTCCCAGTGTACTGTATAATTTTACTCATAGTCACAAGACAGCAGGCTTCATTATAGTCAGGGTGAAAGCAAAAAAGACAAAATAGTATTCCTTATTGATCTAGAGTCAAACAAGATAACTCCAGAAAAGCAGTCTGAGTGTTGTGGTGTTCTTTTCCTTTTCGCATCCCTTGTAATACAATTTTCAGTGCTGATTCATTCTGGAGGCCAGCAGATCCCTGTGAAGGGCAGGGCTGAGTTGATATTTGCACTGAGCAGGCACCTCCTGGGCTGTACTAGAGGCAGACCATGAAGTTTTTAAGCTCAGACCTTCATTTTCAAGCATGCTAAATTTGCACCCTCACCAGAGAGCCTGTCATAGATTAAGCTTGTTCACATAGCTCTTGATTTTGTTTTCACTCCAGCTTCTAACACTGCCGATAGTCACTCTACTAAACCAAGACAGTCGGTTCTCTCCCTGTCATAGTGCAGGAAATGTTGCTCCTTGGCACTTCGCTCTCCATGCAAGCTCTTCCAAGTATTTTCCAACTGACTTTCTGTAATAAGTTTCCTACTGTTCTTTATGTTTATATATGTTTATTGTATCCTGTGTCCCTATCCTCATTAGTCAATTCATAGAGGAATCACAGGAATCATTTGGCATTTGCCTTGAACTTGCAAGTAGCAGCAGCCATTAAAAACCAATATTAAATTGTGGGTGGGTGAATAGCAGGGAAAATCAAGGGACTTCATTTTTCACTGGAAAAAAAAAAAAACACACACACACACACAAAAATGTACATTGCTAGAACAATCAGTACTGGTTATTTAAAAGTAAACCTTTTCCTAAAATACAAAGTACAGATCTTCTAGTTTATGACAGAGTTTAAATGCATGTTTTTGTACATAATAAAGTAATCAGGTTAACCACTGTCCTATTCTCTGTTGTGTTTTGTGACTATTAATCGCTGCCAAGTGATACTTTATTTGTGCTCCTCCAAAACATCACTCTTTCTTTCAGAAGACCAGGCAAAGAGAGAATATAATTATACATTTGTACTTCTACCTCAGGGTTTTGTATGCCTTCTGAACAATGTAACAAAATGTTTCAACAGAAATAGTCACCATGTGCTTTCTCTTTTACCCCTCCCTTACATCCCCCATACTTTCACAAATTGAAAATCAAAGGTACCAAAGTTAGCTGCTACTCTGAAAAAATGGTTAGCTAGGCTTTGAAGGAGTCAAGGCTCCACATAACTCCTAACTTCTGTCCCCTATCTCCTACTGCAACCAGAAATCTATCTGAACTCAGAGAAACATAAAGATTGGTGTGTTTTGCCTGGTTAAATTCTCCCATTTCCCATAAAATTACTAAACTAAGCCTTTCCCTCAGTAAGGACACTAATAACATTTCTCACCTCTATCTAACCTCTTTTCATGCCATGCCAACAGTGTCCTCTAGCCCTCTGGAGCCTGGGGCAAGTGCTATGAATTTTAAGTTATTATATTATTTGTATGCTTGATTTGTGTTGATAATCACCACAAGAGAATGTGGTCATTCCAGCAAGTAGCTGTTGCTGCAAAATTAACCAAATTACACAGACAACTTTAAATAATTATTAGAAGCCCTTCCTATAGATGCTTGAGTTGACAGATGTCTTTTAAGTAATTTTGAATAATTGGTAGAAATGGATTTTGTATGTGCTGACATGGCCAGGTAACATTGGAGGTGAGTTGAGCTGTAACCATCTGATGAAACAGTGGACAGAGAATGTTATCCTACCCAGCTGAATATGTTGTTGCAAGGACCTTTGCTGTGGAGGCTCCTATCACCATCCAGACAGTGACCAACCACCCTGTTTGAGAGACTCAGTTCACTAATATGAGCCTTATCCTGTGCAAAATAGCTCAGTAAATTAATGATTTTCTTTTCATGCAGAAACTCTGCTTGTTAATGTCGGTGCAACAAAGAACAGGTGAAACCAAAATCAGTTCCAGAAGTTATTAGGGAGTATTTGACACAGAACAGACTAACTATAAAGATACCATATCATTACATTGTCATTTCCTAAAGAAATTAGGTATAGCAGAAAGTATTATCAATTTATGCTTGTACTACCTCTTAAATACCACATTAAACCTACATGGGGATCTCTGTCATGCTTAAAATGGTAAGTCTTGTAAAATTTTCAGTGCTTGCTGAAAAAATATGAAGGGAATAACTTTCTGCTAAATATCAAAATATTAAATATAAAAATATTTTTAAGGCATATGTTAATTGCAAAATTTAAAGGAAAATGTAAATGTAGTGTTTTGTCTTTTGTGATTTCTTTATCAATATCAAAACATTAAAACCCCTCTGCAAGACTAAAACAAATTATTTTGGTTTAATACTACTATGTCATTTAATCTCATTAGTATTTTTAACTTGGCATGGGATCATTGAGTTTCAAAATTTTGTTGCATGTTGGAAAGAATAACAGAATATATCAAACTTTTTATTGATTTCAAATGATGTTAAAGATTTCAATATCATTCTACAAAAGCTTTCTTGTCTTTTTCTGTTTTCCTTTTTAAATCTGGAGATCCTTTTTGTCTTGGTCTTGCTTAGTCTCTCACTTTATTTCTGTGATGTTATTGTCAACGTGAATGAACAAAGTCAGTCAAAACCATCCCACTTATCTAAAAATTTCACAGAAACCACTATGTTTTCTTTGACATCAGTGAAGCATCACATTTTTCTAAGAATGATCTGCCTTGCTTTACCTGTGACATAAAGTTAGCGTTTCCTTTAGTCATACATAATATTTATTGCAATGTTCTGTAATGGAGGGAATTAAATGAAGTAAAATACTTTGTCATAGTTGAGGCAAAATGCTTCCATAATTTCAAAACCATTGATCATCAACTTTCAAATTTTGTTCCATAAAAGACTTCAATATAATGACATTTTCTGCCTGTGAATAAAAAAAAAAAAAAAAAAAAAAAAAAAGGTAAATTTCCTAGGAGAGAAATTACATTTTCTTAACATTTGTCAAGTATTTACCAGCAGACACAAGCATAAGTGATTGTCACACAACAGTATATGGGAACAAGAGATTTTGCATGCTCTTATAAGAATGCAAGTAAGTCTCAAGTAGTTTTATTTAGCTCATTATTAAATTCTGATACAGGACAAAAATGGAAAACAAAGGAAGAGTCAAAGGGGCAGAAAGTTTCCATTTTTATGGACAGTAAGTAATTTATAATAGTAACTTTTTTTTTTAACATGTGCTGGGATTGATTCTCATGAGATCCTCATTTCAATATTTGAGCAAAGGAGTAAATCATGACCATGTCATATTTCATGCCACAAGTGTACACAAAATAACACCTTTCCCACTCTTTTAAATGTGCATTTAAACCAGTAGTGAATCAATATTTTATGATCCCATACACTGAGGCTAAAAAGGCTTTCTCTCCAGCATGCTTGACCTAAAGGGAGGAAATGAAAAATGGTCTCTAGCTTATCTCTAACTGCCTGACTAGCATAATAATGCTGAATCTGGAAAAATGGTAAAACTTAAAATATGCATGAAAATCAGCCCCTGGGTTGAAGCAGAGAGAGTAATTCAATACTCCATAACCAGCAGTGCCGATTCTGCAATGGGCAATCATCAGTAGCAATTGTTGCAATAGGAAATGGGTCCTTGAACTGACAGCTTGATAGGTTAAAAGCTTCTCAGCTCTCTCTGAATCTTTAAAGCCTGAAGAAGAGAACATTATCCTTATTCTGTTTTACTTTCTGATAATCCTTCTTCTTCACTAGGATAGACTGTTGGTCCTCAGACTCACTATTTATACATCCATGTCATTGTTCATTGTCTTACAAAACACAGAAACTCTTCAATGATCATTTAACCACTCTCTAGTCCCAAGCAAAAAGTGTATGTAAGTGTGTGCATTATTCATCTGAGATTTAATTTAGATTCTGCAAAAGCTTAAGAAGCAGACACTGTTGTAAAATATGAAATTTGTTAATTGAACCTGATAGAGTGCGTATATATATATATACATTTACAAATACATATAAAAGCAAAAACATTTGACTAAGGAATGCTCAGAAATACATTGTAACAAAGGAAAACAAAACAATATGAAACACAACATACCCCAATGTACCTGAAAACTAGCACAGAACAGATATATGGGCAACTTCTATTCAGGAATTTTACCTAGCTCCTGTCAGGATTACTAAATTTTCTAATGGGGCTTTCACACTGGCTTAGGAAAACGTGGTTTGAAGTAAGCAACACTCTACTGCAAATGGGTAACATAATTACACATCTTACTCTCCTTGATATGGATCTAAAAAAGATTATAATGGCAAAACAGACAGGTGTCAGACCAAGGAGATTTACAGAAAATCTTAGAATCTTAGAATCATAGAACGGTTTGGGTTGGAAGAGACTTCTAAAGAGCATCTAGCCCAACCCTACTGCACTGGGCAGGGACATCTGTCACCATATCTGGGCCCCCCAAGCCCAATCGAACCTGATCTTGAACTCTTCTAGGAAGGGGGCATCCACGACTTCTCTGGGCAACCTGTTCCTGTGCATCACTACCCTCATGGTGGAGAATTTCTTCCTTAAATCTAACATAAATGTACCCTCTTTCAAATTAAAATGATTACCCCTTGTCCTATCACTACACGCCCTTGTAAAAAGTCTCTCTCCATCTTTCTTATAAGCCCCTTTTAACCATTGAAAGGCTTCAGTAAGGTCTCCCTGGAGCCTTCTTTTCTCCAGACTGAACATCCCCAGCTCTCTCAGTCTTTCTTCATAGGAGAGGTGCTCCAGCCCTCTGATCATGTTTGTGGCCCTCCTCTGGACCCATTCTAACAGGTTCATGTCTGTCTTATGCTGGGGTCCCCAAGAGCTGAATACAATACTCCAGGTGGTGTCTCACGAGAGCAGAGCAGAGGGGGAGAATCACCTCCTTTAATCTCCTGGCCACACTTTTTTTTTATACAGCCCAGTATGCAATTAGGTCTCTGGGCTGCAAGTATGTACCTTTGGCTCATGTCCTATTTTACATCCACCACTCCACCCAAGTTCTTCTCCTCGGGGCTGCTCTCAATCCATTCATCCCACAGTCTGGTACTGATGTTTTGGATTGCCCTGACCCAAGTACATTACCTTGCACTTGGCCTTGTTGAACTTCATGAGGTTCTTGTGGGCTCATTTCTCAAGCTTTTCCAGGCCACTCTGGGTGGCATTCCTTCCTTTTATTGTCTCAGCTGCACCACTCAGTTTGGTGTTATCTGCAAACTTACTGAGGTTGCACTCAATCCCACTGTCTACGTCATTAACAAAGTTATTAAACAACATTGGTCCCAATATGGTAGCTTTACTGCTTCAAAAAAACATGGAAAGTCATGTTTTGGGTAAAGTGAAGTTTAACAATCCAGCCATACCTGATTCCAAATGCTCTGAATTACAGAGTACTACCAAGATTGTAACTGTTTCCTTACATTCTGTAAATGTACAAGGAAAGCTCTTCCTCTTCATTTCTTCCATAGTGAGAAATTTCCACATACCTCTGCCTGGAGAAACAAGCCTTGCCGACAAAGGAACCTGAGGCAGAAGCAGCAAATAAAGAGTTTCTGTCTCACTATATCTTTCCTGCTAGCAAACGTGCCTTAACAAGTAGATGAAAGGTTGTCTACCTCTAAAATACTTTACCCATTCCTGCAGGAACAGTTCAGAGCTCTGTGACCTCAACTTAGCATGAATATTTCCTGACTAGTCCAGAATTTTTGTTCTGACACCAAGTGAGAAGCAGTGTGGATACCTGAGGACAAGCCATGTATTTACTCACCATTTCAGACAGCTGTTTTTGCAAATACACGGTTTCATATCAGTGCAGTAAGTTCAGCACTGAAATATCAAGGAAATATGAAGGAATCCTAGGTATATTTTAAAGATTTAAAGTAGTCATTCTGAGCTTTGATTCCCAGAGGTTGGACTCACTGCTTGGTGAATGCAGAGTGGAAAGGAAAGCATACTAACCCATCAGATTTTAGTAACAGTGAGATTGTTGAGATGATGCTCATAAAACAATCTGAAAATTCAAGGTGTCTTGTTTTCATCTGTAGTTAGTTGATTTTTCATCATTGCAAAAACATTCACTGTTTTGTTCCTTACTTATACGAGCAGTAGTGGGCATTCCTGAAGATAACTTATCAAAGCAATGCACAGTTCAGTTATTTGAATCTGAAATCTGTTGACAGAGTGAAAGGTTTGCCTCATGAGCATAGAATAGATTTTTTGGAAAAACGTGAAGCCTGCAGTGACTTCTTATGCTCATTGGGGGTAGATTAATGGACATATTCAGCTTTTAATTTTATTGGTGGAATTTTCCTTCAAATCTTCTTGAAATCCTCCTCTTTCTAAATAGCATAGAAATTCACAGAATTTCTCCATCTAAGTGAAACGGACTTCAGGGATTTATTTTATTTTATTTTATTTTATTTTATTTTATTTTATTTTATTTTATTTTATTTATTTATTTTTAAGGCTGTTCTCACAGTCATTCAATTTTACATTTTGTTTTGAGGGGCTTCCTCAGGTCCTCTTCCTCATGACACTGTTAGAGCTCACAAAGAAATGATAGTGTCCTCCTTTCAGCTCATTTCATCATTCCCAGTGTAATAGACAATAATGACAGAAAACTCTACACAGTTCTGAAAGGGAAGCCAAAGCGAGAAAAGAAAGATGATTGTCAGATGCAATGCTTGTGTCTTAATCACTGCTGGCACACTGAAAAACTATGAAATAAGTGGTTCTTTACAATGTGTAGATGTGACTGCAAATTTAATAGGATTCATTAAGATCTTGTCTATTAGAAGTAATAGGTAGACTGCCTAGACTTTGCACTGAGCCCTAAACAGTATCCATTATATAAATATCATTTGAGTTAAGACGGTATAATAATTCTAGATGCTTTATCAACCTAGTTAAAATATTTTCACTTGTCCACAGTATATTAAGGGAAAAATAATATGTGCTTTAAAAAAATGAAATTCATACCAAGGCAGAAGGTCTTCTGCCCCACATAAAAGCAGCTTATGCTATTATAATCAAATGCGCAGCCTAGCCCAGATTCAGGATTTAAAAGAATTTCTTTATTTCTACACTATATTTACCATGTCATGAGCTTGTCTGTGCAGTCATTTTGTGTTGTGATTACTCATGTATGTGAGAGCTCACCAAAGGGAGTCAAGGTTGCAATGTTATCAAACCATATGAATAAAAGCTGACTTGGGTAAGGCCTGAAAAGTCAAATTCTAAAAAAGCAGAAATTAGTGTATGTATACTGATGGCCTAAGTTTCAGAGAGATAAACCAGGAGGCTAAGAGAAGAACTAATTAAAAGAAAATCCCAATGTTAAACAGGAAATCTGGAAAAAAAAAAAAAAACAAAAAAAAACAAAGCGAAAATATTGTTGAGTCTATAACCCACCACCCCATCCCTAGCTGTTTATTATTCTCTGTGCGTAACATTGGCATTGTCAGGTAAACAGCGGGAATCTGGGGGTAGCAATTTTTACCAATACTAGCAATAACTTCTGTTGAAAAAGTCAATAAACAGAATGGAAAAATACATAAAAATACTTTTGTTGCATTTGGGTATAGTCTGAAGGCAGGCATGCTGTGAGTGAAAGAGGGAACTATTGGCTACAGTGAGGCTTTGGCTCTGCAGTTGAGATTTCCATGCAAACTCATCATACTCTTGACACTTGTCCCTAAATATGTTGTAGTTCTTTAATTCTTCTTCCACTTCAAAAATACAGTCATTGATATTTCAACAGCATAAATCCAAGAGTAGGAGTGTGCTAGCAGAGTTTGTTGGTGGCACAAAGTGAGAGGGTATTTAAATAAAGAAGAATAGCAGACTGTCTTATGGAAAAAATTGAATGCTCCTGAGAACTGAGGTAACAGAAGTGGAACTAAATACGACAGTGTAATGAACAAAAACATGTATTTAGTCCCTAGTTTGCTTCTGCTCCAAAGGAAGGAAATAGATTCATTTGCTGGAAAAAGAGGGCAGGAACCAGAATGAAACAGCTGATTATTGAGCAATCAGTGTAGAAGATGTGAATATATGGCAGATGAGGTATCCCCTTTACAGATAGGAAGGTATTAATGAAATAATGCTTGCCATTACTGAGATCTCATGTGGGATGCAATTTTATTCAACCCTATTTGAGAAAGACATATTTAGACTTCAAAAGCTGTCAAGAACAGAAATTAGGAAGACGAAGAAAATGAATATTTTCTGTTCCAAGTGGAAACTGAAGGAAAATGGCTGTTTTAAGCAGCAAAATGAAGACTGAGAGAGGGTGGAAAGTTGTCTTAGATGTACATGCAGAGGGACATGCACATGGAAGGAGAAACTCAGGACAGAGGATAACTTTATAGTGATCTTCCAGTACCTAAAGAGGACCTACAAGAAAGCAGGACAGGGACTCTTTATCAGGGAGTGTAGTGACAGGACAATGGGTGACTCTTTAAAACTAAAAGACGGTAGATTTAGATCAGACATTAGGAAGAAATTCTTTACTATGAGAGTGGTGCGGAACTGGAACAGGGTGCCCAGAGAAGCTGTGGATGCCCCATCCCTCGAGGTGTTCAAGGCCAGGCTGGATGGGGCTTTGAGCAATCTGGTCTACTGGAAGGTGTTCCTGCCCATGGCAGAGGGGTTGGAACTAGATGATCTTTAAGGTCCCTTCCAACCCAAGCCATTCTGTGATTCTGTGGTTCTGTGACTGTGAGAGAATAAGATCTGAAGAACCAAGAAGCAGTTTCCCATGAGTGAGCAACCTTCCAGCTCCCCCTACCTTCCTGTGTTCTTGTCCAAGTTAGACTGCCTGTAACTCTTCTTATATTTGCCCCGCTTTGTGACTTTGTTCTTAGTCTATGAGCTTATGTGATGAATCACAGAATCACAGAATCTTTTAGGTTGGAAGAGACCTTCAAGATCACCTAGTCCAACCTATGACCTAACACTAACAAGCCCTCCACTAGACCATGTCGCTAAGTTCTACATCCAAACGTCTTTTAAATACATCCAGGGATGGTGACTCGACCACTTCCCTGGGCAGCCTGTTCCAATGTCTAACAACCCTTTCAGTAAAGAAATTTTTCCTGATATCCAACCTAAATCTCCCCCGGCGCAACTTTAGCCTATTCCCCCTTGTCCTATCACCAGACATGTGGGAGAATAGACCAGTCCCCACCTCGCTGCAGCCTCCTTTAAGGTAGCAGTAGAGAGCGGTAAGGTCACCCCTNAACTGAACACAGGACTTGAGGTGTGGCCTCACCAGAGCCGAGTACAGGCGGACAATCACTCCCCTAGTCCTGCTGGCCACACTGTTCCTGATACAAGCCAGGATGCTCTTGGCCTTCTTGGCCACCTGAGCACACTGCTGGCTCATATTCAGCCGCCTATCAACCAATACCCCCAGGTCCTTCTCTGCCAGGCAGCTTTCCAGCCACTCATCCCCCAGCCTGTAGCGCTGCTTAGGGTTGTTGTGCCCCAGGTGCAGGACCTGGCACTTGGCCTTGTTGAAGGATGCTAGACAAGCAGACTTCCATTAGTAAAATCACTCTCAGGGACACTGAATAGCAGTCTGCAACCTACTCTGGTTCTTCTTTTCTGTAGCACCCTTGGCCATAAATATCTCTGAACATCTTACTCCTACAACTTCAGGTTCAAGGTACAGGTTCACCTCTTATATGAAGTTGTATTTGTGATCAATATCTTCTAATGGCTGTTTATGTCTATGACAGTGTATTATGTTCATGTAGTGATTTAGCACAAGTTAGTCCGAAGGATCAATGGAGCATTCTTAGAATTGTCTTCTCAACCATGTATTTATTAAACTTCTACATAACTCTAACTTAGGCAATTCTGGTTGATTTGAATGATATCATTGTTAAGCATACCTGGTTAACATTATATCTCTCCAGCTCAAGAACGAAAAAACAGTGTATGAATTCAAGGGTCATTTGACTTTGAAGTGTGCAACTAAATAAATTAACAATGATATTTTCTGCAGTGTATAACACCCATATCAAAGACATAGTCAAGGCCAAATTATGAAGGCTTTTCTCATGAGAAATATCCCACTGTTATTTCAACTGGCAAGCACTCACCATGTTCCAACATAACACAGATTATCCGTATGAAATTCATGCTATCAGGTTTGCTGTTGAGACTGTGATTGAAATAGCTTCCTGTGCTACCAAACTTACAAGCAAGAAAGCTCTTGAGAGATCTAACCTCAACAGAATAAAAAGTGACACAGCTACAGCATTTCTGAAGCTTAAGTCCAGAGCTGTGGAAAAAAGAACAAAAGGGGAAGCTTAAAAAAAAAAAAAAAAAAAAAAAAAATAGAGTCCCTTAGAAGCTGTTTTTTTCTTTTTCTTTTAATTAAATCCTGAGACTGAGAAGTACTTAATTCACATGCTTTGTTAATTGCACTCAAAAGTAGCATACTTTTCTTATCATAAAAACATAAGAACATCAACAACCATAATGCTATTCTGTTGGAAAATATCATGTGAGTGACTAGATAACTTCTGTTTGAAATCATATCCTTCAGTGCTGCTGGAACACACAGGGTTTATTTTTCTTCAGCAAGCACATCCTTCTGACAATCAGACACAGGGAAACAGGAAACAAAAAATGTAGCCAGATGGCCAAGATCAAATGGGAATTTTGCAAGCATAAATATAAGTATAAACTTCATTTTCAAAAGCAAAGTGGGAGGCAAAGGAATACCACTCACAAATCCTGCTGCTATTTGCTTGTATGTGAATCCCCAAGCATCTTTTTAATCCATGTAAATTTGCACCCAAGAATTACTTTTGGGGTCCAATCCAAAGGCTGTGGAAAGACCTGTTTTGGTGCCTGCAATAAGGTGTCTAAATACACAAGTGGCCTGTTTTTCAGAACTTGTGAATAGTTTTCATTTCCTTTTGTTGTTGTTGTTGTTTTAAACTGTTTAGGACTTGTGAACATGGGCAATTAATTGCATGACTCCACATGGGTTTAGATGGCTAATTTACCCTAAATTGACTAAAGATGATGCTTGTGGTGATGGTTGTGTCCTATGATGAAGAGGTGTACTTTCCCTTGTGGTCTAAGTTATTACTTTTGCCTCAAGAGAGGGGTGAGAAGACATACTACGGGGCAAGAGTGAGAGGACTGCAAAACAGATTTTACACTGTGTGGTGCAATGTGCTGGGCAACAGCGCAACTTCATCTGTGAATTACTGACAAGAAAATCATAACTTTAATTATAAACCTTTCAAAGATTATTCAGATAACTAGACAGTCAAAACTGGGTTACTACATGAACAGGAATGAGTGATAACAACAGATAACAGCCTGTATTCTTGAGTCACACTGTATCATGTACAAGCGGCAAATTGCAGTTACGTCTACATTATCTTTCCTTTTCATGCAATACAAAGTCCTCACAGAAGCAGCTACTTAAAAGTTTTTAGTGATAAATGTTATTCAAACTGTCTGGGAATCTAATTTTCTATTGTTCCACATCTTTATGTCAGTTAAAACGCTCAAGAAAAGGATCAAGAAGCTCAAGAAGTGCAGTAATGTAATGGAAATCACTGTCTTGATGTGCTGAATCTATTGTCTCTGTATGTTGACTTTATATCTCCCTGAGTCCTCTGTAACCTTAAAAAGGAGTTAGTTACTAAAAGTTTATTTAATGTACATAAAAGTAGATGTGCTTTTTGTCATCACAAAACCATATCTATTTTAGCCTAAATGAAATACTTGCAATTTTTTCACGACTAATTGTGTGATCCATGATAGTTTGCCAGAATGATAGTTTGTCACTCCTGATCAGTGTTCTACAATAGAACAACTCATTCAAACACTTACAGAGAAAAGACCGTATAAAGGAGATTACAACACATTTATCTGTATGAGAAGTATTCAACTCTGTAAATACAAGAAATACACGTATATATATGGCGAGGTAGTCTTTTTCTTTCATAGACAGGATTGAGGAGACACTAGCCTGGCCCACACCAGGCCTTTGCCCTTCACCTGCAGTCATGGTTGATACACTCAAGACCTTCTGTTATTGAATTATTATTGCCTACATGAAAAAGTATCAGGTGCAATAGTCTGAAGCAACATCCCAGATCCAAGTCCCCAGAAAGCATCAAACCTCCTGAAACCAGGCTAGGTCAGCAGATGGGGGACTCTGAGCCCCACAGTAAGCAGTTACCCACTGCTACCTCTCTCCACTTCTTCCTGGTGCTGTCGTGGGAAGATATAAAGATATAATAAACAAAATGAAAACAGAACCAGAATTTGTTTGAATTAACCAAGGCAATGAAACATTAAAATGCACAGTGACTGCATGTCCATATTTCCTACTGTAACTTTCTACTACATTCTAGTACCTTTCCTCAAGCTGGGATTTGACTTAGTTGAATCAAATTCCATGCATTTCCCATTCAGTTTTATATTCTTGTAGTTTCAATATTTAACTAAATAAAGAATAAAACAAACAAACAAATTAAAAAAAAAAAAACATAACTGAGTTAGCCATCTAGTAACATATCTAACAGATTTCCACTTGTTCCCTTTTAAGCTCACAGAGATACCCATCTGTGATCCTTTAAGCTTTGAAATATTTCAAGAAAAAAATCTTTAATCAAAGAAGTGCAATGGCAAAATTTGTTATGCTATGAGAAAATGTAACAACTTTTCAGATTTGTTGGCTTTAACCGGTTCTATGTATTTTTGGTAGAAGCCCAAAAAATTCAGAGTGAGGAATATTCTGACTTCATCTCAGTGTGCTATATTGACTTAGAATGATAAATGAGTATTTTTTTGTATGTTTGTTTTTGCTTTATTTTGTTTTTAGTCAAAATCACCTCCTCTTTTGTGAACAATGTGATGAAGTCAAACTACGAATGGACATCTCTTGTACACACACCTCTTGTGGTATCTCCTCATAAATAGTGGCAAACCAAGTTCATGAGAGTGCAACCTAGGCATTCAGGGAAGCTGACAAGTGGAGGAGAGAGTTAAATTTATGGACTCAGACAAGGCTTTTTCCTCCATATACTGCATCACTTACACAGAATAAAGGAACGACAAGAGTGGAGAAAGTATAACTTGCTTTTTTATTTCCATGAATTCACCCTTAAGATATTTTTACAGCAGTGTAATAAAAATTGCTTCTGATTTACATAGATCAGAATTACCCCTATGTTTTTTTTTTCTTCATTAGAAGTGTCTTCTTCTTATTTTCTTCATGGAGAAACAGCTTCAATGTCTTTAAAATGTCAGATCAGCTGCAATGCTCTATTCCACAGCTAAATCACAGCTGTTATTTTCCACTACAGGCATCTTCTTTCAGTTACCAGAGGGCCTTACAGCAACCCCACTTGCTATGGTTTGAGAAGGAGGAACATTGACAAATAAAGAGGTAGAAATATTTGCCCATGTGCATTTGCTCTGGTTATATTTCTAATAGGCTCAATTGCTTAAACCATCTTCTCTTTCCCTCTAAATCTTCGTCACAGTCAAATCTAATTTTGATGCCCTTTTGCTCAGTTAAGAGGCAGAGTGATTGGTCTGGGACTGGGAGCAAAGGACTGCTGACAATGCTTTCCCTCTCGTCAGTTCTGTGATAGCTTATGGACTGGGTGTTCTCTCTTCACAAAGTGAAGGGACTAAAAAGGTCTCAGCTATGTTTTCAAATCGTAACCCCACTTGTCTCATCTGGGATCCACAGCTTTGTGAGGCTGTGATGGATGGACTGTGATGGATACTGCCATGTGTATCCAGGCCCAAAATCAGGTGTATACAGGCCCAAAAAATACAAAACCATGTGTATACAGGTCCAAAGATCATCTGTTTATGAGCTCTCATACGTCTGCACTGGCAGTTCAGATGGGCTGAGGGCTCTTAATTTTGGTGCAGAAGCACATCACTGAGATTGTGCTTTTGCAGTAACTAAATCAGCATCACTTAAAGGGTTTCTCCTCATCTCTGCTACCTTCTCCCTCAATGAATCCTCTAAACAGCAGAGGTGCTTCTTACCAAGGCCTCCTTGTTCCCTCAACTCATTCCCATTTCCATACCTTCAGAAGAGCATGTGCAGAGAGAGACCTCACAAAATACTTCCTACTAAGCTAACACCCTCCTGTTTCATATCGCCCCTCAAATTTTAATTCTTCAATAAAAAAGTCAGGAGTATTTGTAAATAGCATTTTGCTTTCATAAGAAATAGGTAGGCATTCTTCACACAACTGAATAAAATGATTTTGCCATGAATTGCAGTTTGGCTACAAAAATATGATTGATATTTATTGTATATATCAATAAAAACTTAGTGTTTCCCACTACTCCAGAATTGAGAATACATCCTTTATAGTGTAGGTTTTTTCTTTTGTTATTTCTTTTCTCTGCCTATATACATATGACCCTTGCCTACATTATGATAAATATAGGATTTTAAGCCCTCTGAGGCAGCCACTGCATCTCTTTGCTTCTGTGAGGAACCTGGCAGCCCAGGGAGTACTTGTGTAATAAGTTAAATCATCCACACAAAACAGAATAAAGGATTTCATGGTCTAAGGATTCTTGGAAAAAAATAGCCTATAGAAGGTGGCGTGGCATATCCAATGAACTGAGGAAGAGTGAACCCAGATGTACTAGTCAACTTGTAAAAGACTGACTATAAGGTCTCAAGAAATTGCACTAAAGATATAAGTATTGAGAACATTTTATTTGTTGTCCTTTAGACATTGTTTAAATACTTTCTTAATCTTTATGATTTTTCTTTTTTTTTTTTTTTTGTGCTTTATTGAACAATGTGTTCTTAAAAGAATGCGAAAGGCGAAAGGGTGATTAATTATTTAATTTAACTGTTTAATTGCTGGATGACGCATGGTAAGCATCCCATTTGAGACGTACATGGATATGTTGAAAACTGTTCAGTTCACCTTTAACTGAAACTCTGAAATAAGCCACTTGGCACTAAGAGGCTTTGCTAAGCTCCCAGACTGACTCTCAAATTAGCACAGCTGACCCTACTGTACTTAGCTGCTTGCATACTAACTAGATGATCAATTTTCTTTTATTTTAATGCTTAAAAATGTGTTGTCCTGATGCACTGTACTCTTGCTCCTAGTCTTTCATGAACAATTATCAATCAAAAAGGAAAGGTAGTAGCTTTTTTTAAAAGTAACTTCCCCAACTCCCATTAATCCTCTGTGATTAGTTCCAAAATCTCCAGGGCTACCATCATTCTTTGAAGCTCCATTTAGTATCATCTGGCTAGTTCTTGCCTGCTGAATATGCCAGTAATAGCACTGACATGACCATTTAAAAAAATATTTTAACAGCTTTTTGTGCTGTACTTTCATTCACAGAGTGCACATACACACACGCATGGACAGTCATGCACAAAGAATCCTACTATATTATGGAAAATTAAGACACAAGAACCTACACAGAAGATGCTAATACAATAATAATTATCTTAGGACACATTACCTATTAGAAGTGTTGTACAAACATTAACTAACTGATCTTCACAGCGCCCTTACAAGACAGTTAATTACGCATTATTATTCCAATTTCATACCCAGTGAAAGTCAGACATTCAAAGCCCTGATCCTGCAATGTTCTGAGCACCAGCACCTGCCTTGCACTGCAGTGGGGATTAAGGGAGAATGATGCTTTTGGGAAACTCTTAGTCACCAGATTTGCACCCAAGTGCTTGTTAAATGCTTATATTTAATAAAAAATACTCAGCCTTCTGAATCTCCTGTTAAGTACTGCAGGTGCTTGCAATTTCTCAGCACAGGTATCTGTGCCTGTTAGACCCTAAAATATGAACTAACTCCTTTTGACCATGATGTCATGAACTAACTTTTTGTTAAAGTGGGAACTTGGAAGTTTCTGTCACTGTTGTTTTTTGCTCAGTGAGCCATGACACTATATGGGGTTTATGTGGCAAGGTATTGATAGCAGGGGTGCTGCAGAGGTGGCCTCTGTGAGCAGAACCCAGAAGCTGCCCCATGTTAGATAAGAGCCAGTCCCAGCAGGCATCAAAATGGAACCGCTGCTGGCCAGAGCTCAGCCAATGAACGACATTGGTTGTGCCTCTGTGAGAGCATACTTAAGAAAGGGAAAAAAACTGCTGTGCAACAGCATCTGGGAGAGAGGAGTGATAGAAACAATCCTGCAGACACCAAAGTCAGTGAAGAATGAAGGGGAGGAGGTGCTCCAGGCACTGGAGCAGAAGTTCCCCTGAAGCCTGTGGAGAGGACTATGGTGGAGCAGGCCATCCCCTGCAGCACATGGTGTACCACTTCAGAGTGCCATATTCATGCTGCAGCCAATGAGGGAATGCTGACCTGAAGGAGGCTGCAGCCCATGGAAAGCCCTCAGAGACGCAGACTCCAGGCTAGACCTGCAGCCCATGGAGAGGAGCCCATGTTGGAGCAGGTGATCTGGTGGGAGCTGTACCCATGGGGGACCCATGCTGGAGCAGTCTATTCCTGAAGGATGGACCCTGTGGTACGGAGCCATGTTGGAGCAGTTCTTGAAGAACTGTAGTGGGAAGCCCATGTAGGATCAGTCTGGGAAGGACGGCATCCTGTGGGAGGGACCCCACGCTGGAGCAGAGGAAGAGAGTGAAGATGAAGGAGTGGCAGATGATGAAGTGTTATGGACTGACCACAACCCCCATTCACCATTCTCCTGTGCTGCTCAGGTGAAGGAGGTAGAAGAGGATGGATGGGGGGTGGGGAATGTGTTTTTAGTTTGCTTCTAGTTTCTTAATGCTTTAGTCTGTTAGTAACAGGCAGTAAATTATATTAGTTTCCCCATGCTGAGTCTGTTTAGCCTGTGACGGTAATTGGTGAGCAATCTCCCTGTCCTTATCTCAACCCTTGAGGACTTTTCCGTCATATTTTCTCCCCCGTTCCCTTTCAGGAGGGGGAGCGAGAGAGTTGTTGTGGTGGAGTTTAGCAGCCAATCAGAGTGAAACCACCACAGCCACGCACTCCTCAGCACTTCCTCAAACCTCTGTTCTTCTCTGCAGCCTTAGGTACAAACAGCAGACCTGAGAAGTAAATGAGACCCTAGATCCAAGACTGTCTTGGGGGAAACTCACTGTTGTTTTCAGCACTGGGATATAATTCTGACTGCTGTGTTTATAGGGAGCTTAGAGATGACTTAAGGTTTCATATACTGAGAAATGTGAGAATCTCACCAGGGAACATGAGGTTAATTATTAATTTATTAAATATTTAGTTATCTTGAGGCTAATTTAAACCTAAACTGAAAATTAACTGAAATATAAGTAATAAATAATAACAGATTAAAAATAACAACTGAGGTATAATGGTATAACTATCCATGTGTACTCGCACAGTATACATGCCGTACATGTACACAACTGCCTTGCTAGATTTTTACACCTTGAATAGAATCTTCACTGATAAAAGACGACAGTTAGTTCACATATGCTTACCTGTACTATAGTTACATCTTTCCAAAAGAGCGTAGACAGCCCTGGGGTGACTTTCTGAAGAGTGTACATACATCTGTGTTTCAATCACCTCTGGAACTCCAAGCAGGTTGGTGCCCTCTGTTTAAAGATTCTACAGGGGAAAACATTCACAGCCTCACACTCTGCAGGAAGAACTCCCCAAACATACTGGCTCCAGCTTAGAAAAAATAACACCTCTCAAACTAGAAAGGATGGAAAAATCTAAGCAGTGAATACAGCAATCAACAGAGAGACCTGAAGCTTTCCATCACGTAAGCTCTTCACATCTAGTTTTTCTGGCTATACCTCCTGATTTAAGAAAACACATTACTTCAGTTTCTCAACTTTGTTTTTCAAGGTCAAAGAAGGCTTTAGCCTATTTTTAACAACACCCTTTCAATAAAATTATTCTTTTGACAGCCTAAATTGTGATAATTATTTTTATGAAAAGCAAGCTAGAGAATATTTTTATGTTTACGTTGTGATAGGCACACCAAAGAGTCAGGTAGCTGAACAATGTACACAAGTGAATGATTTCTACGGGAATGGTTCCTAGCACCAACACAGACACACAACCTCTACAAAGACTAAGGAAACTGTCAGCCAGTAAAATGAAAACAAGCAGCGAAGGAGCCAGAGCGTTATTCCTCCTGATTGAATTTGTCCTGAATACAGAAATAGCCCTACTTTTTACAAAAACAACAATAACAAAAAATAGGTTAGGTTTTTGTTTCAGGTTTGATCTATTCCAGGCACTCCTTTTGTGAAAGGCAACAAACCCACAGACTAACCCATTGCAATGCCGTTGGCAGCTAGCTGAAGTTCACACACAGGTCATGTTTTGATTTTATAGACTGTATTTTTAAATGGACATTTTGGAGACCACCAAACTAGCATTTTTAGTAATTTAAATATGAAATGAAATTGTTGTACTTAGTGTCCTTTTAACCAAATTATATTTTCAAACTGCAGGTATTGTCCCTATTAAGTATAAATGTAAATACACTTAAGGAAGTTCTTCATGCAAAAAAACAATATGAAAAATGTGGTATGAACCCTGCTAACAAATAGCACAATTTCTTAAAAGATGCTGTCTTTCATGTTAACATAAATCGTGCCAACTAAGAGTAGCGATAGAATTTTGGGGTGTTGATTAGGGTTATTTTAGTTTGTAGAGAGAAGATTTTATTTATTGTTATTATTATTATTATTATTTGATGCACTGTCAGATACATTCAGCTGCTCAGTACAGATGTCAAATGAAGAAATTTAGTGGCAAATTTTTGGTGATTTTTATTTTCAGGGAGTGTTTTAATTAAACTATTTCAATCTAAGAAAATATTTGTCAGCAGGCTTTCCATATCTGATAAAAAAAAATGCACTGTAACTGAAATACAAGACATGCCTCTACTAACACTGCAGAATGAAAGTTAGGAGATTAAGCCTGTAAAAGACTTTTGCACTCAAGTTTTAGTTACCTGTCCCTACCAAGGGGAAATTTAAATGTTGATGCCTTGATTCCATGGCCAGCCAGTGCAGTCAGCTGAGCATCTGAGATCCTAAAAGTGTCTCTGAGAAGCAGATCTATGGAAATCTCATTTTCTATGGGTTTGTGCATAGCTTCTCATGCAGATATTATCTTCTGTCTAGATGTTTGGAAACTCCCCATGGAGCTAAAGCATTCATAAATTCTCTTATGTAGTTTTCCTGGTGCCTAATAAACTTAGGATTAATGCTGCAGCTTTTCTAAAGACACTAAGACAGTCTCATATCTCTCTTACTTTCTGCATATGCTTACAAAAATTGCAGTGCTTAAGACTTTTGAGACCTCTGGTCTGCCAAATGTTAAAAAGAACTCAGCAAACATGTCCCACTGTAACTGTAGAAACCTGGTAGCAGAAAGCTGCAAATACTCGGCTTGATCACAAAAACTTGGTTCTTCAGTAAACTGCAATGAAGAAAGGACATCCAAACCATGAGGTTCATTAAGATATCCATTGCAGTGCAGACCACAATCTAAACTGCGAACACTAAGGGATGTAGGGGTGTGAAGGGACAGAGTCCTGCCTTCTTTTGACTTTATCCCCAGCTGGCTGCTAATGATCACCCTTCTGTCATACTGAAGAAAGATAATTACCTGACCAAGCAATCACTCTGCTTTTGTGTCTCTGCTACTGCATGTGGGAGAGTCACATTGTATTCCCAGATGTCTCTGCTCTCTCTTTTGCACTAACACAAACTCACTGTAGTTGAAATGGACCAGTCAAGAGGCAGGTGTAACTCTGTCTCTGAACAAATAGTAAGGGCTGATAATAAGAGAATTGGCCCTATTAATTTCACAGACATAAGCACACACAGAGGAAGGGATTGATCTTTTTAGTGGTTCTTGAAATCTCTTCCTCCAAACTTTACAGCAAAAAATATCTATGAAGAAGGGTGAGGCAAAATTCTCTCTAGTGTCCGACAAGATTCAAACTCACATTTCCCTGGAGGAATAGCTTTGTCTATCTGCAGACAAATCTGGCATCTGTGGTGGCAAAAGACTTGGCCACATCTTACCTATTTGCTAAAATATGAGGACTACTTTCAGAAAAGTAATTGTCTCAATTTTCAGGTATTAACCCTTGGAGAAGACTTCATTCCAGAACAAAACTTCAGGGGCATTTCCTACATTTGGGTGTTTTCAAGAAGGAGTTTGTTTCATTCCATGAAATAACTGTACTTATAACTGTACTTACTTCCAATAAATTGCAGGAAAAATATAGCAGTCCTCTTTTAAACTAATTAGAATGAAGCAGTGAACATTTTTAATGTGATCTCTATTGACCCAAATCCATAAAATCTCCATCTTATTTAAACTAAAATTAGATAAAAATAATTTATGCATAGTTTTCCTCATAGCATGCCTGTTTCCATCTTATATCACCAAGAAGTAAGCCAGAGGGGTTTGAAAACTTATTTAGAAATATCTGTTTGCAACAGATGATTTTGATATATGAATGCTGTCTGGTGCAGATACAGGTGTAACAAACCTTGTGGTTGTAGCCAATGGCAGTATCTATCACTCCCCATGAAAGTCTTACAAGAAGTAGAAAGGCCTATTATGTGACATAAGATATCAAAAATATCTTTAATCTTCTGGATCTCTCCAGTTTGCACAACAGTTCATGCAGAATGGCACACAAGAAGTGCAGCACACTCTGTTGCTCTGTCAGTAGGTGGCCTACTTGCTCACTGTCAGGTGTGGGCTGCAGCTTTGATGGCCTCCCCGACCAACTGCAACACATTAAACAATATTCTGTCAGATGTGTGGCAGCAAAGAGGCAGACATGGTGACCACTAGACAGAAAGCCATGCCCTCCGCTTCTGTTCCTCCAGCACCCTGTAGAAATAATGCAACCACCTGGATGGAGCTCCAGGGAGTTTATGTGACCACCCAGCTCTCAGGCTGTGGGGTGTGCCTGGCACTACTCCTTGTGATGGAGGGCGAGAGCAAGCACACTTGTGTGAGAAGTGTCCAGGTAGATGAAATGCTCTGCCTGGTCGCCAAGCTTCAGGAAGAGGTGGGGAGACTGAGAAGCATCTGGGAGTCCAAAAAGGTGACAGAGCAATGTAGCCATGCTCTGCCTTCTCGGGTATGCACATGCCAACCTGGCACAGCCACTACTGAGCCACTACTACACTACAGGCCTGACATCTGATCTGCGTCAGGATAAAGGCAGAAACTTGAGGAACCAAGGAGTGGAAGAAAGTTACTGCATGGAGTTGCACGAGAAGTCCCTGTCTGCCCACTCAGCTTCCACAGCTGAATAGATACGAGGCTCTGCATGTGGCTCATGATTGTGTCCCTCAGATGAGGGATGTGAAACGAGTGAAGAAGAAGCATCCAGGCAAGTTCTCCCTCAAAGGTCAGATCAACCAAGGCCTCACAGCAAGTGCAGCATCAAGACCAGCACCGTGAAGAAACAGAATTGGGTTGTAGCCATAGGTGACTACCTCTTCAAGAGAACAGAGGCTCCCATCTGCAAACCAGAGCCTCTTGAAAGGGATGTTTGCTGCCTCCTGGGGGGTAGGATCAGGGATGTTAACAGGAAGATTTCAAGCAAAATACAGCCTTTAGACTATTACCCATTACTGCTCTTTCAGGTGGGTACCAATGGCATAGCTACAGGAAGCCTGAAGCTATGAAAAGAGATTTCAGGGCCCTGGGGAGAAAACTAAAGGACTCAGGAGCACAGGCAGTGTTTTTCTCAATCCTCCCAGTAATGGGGAGAGACAAGGAAAGAAACAGGTGAGCCCAGGTCACCAATGCCTGGCTCCCACACTGGTACCCCAGCCAGAATTTTGGCTTTTAAAACCATGGAAAAGTATTCAAGATGAGAGGTCTGCTGTGGCCTGACAGAACCCACCTGTCTTGATGAAGGAAACATTTATTGTCCCATAACCTGTGTGATGGTTTTATTCCGCTGGGCAGCTGAACTCCACCACAACCACTCTCTCACTCCCCCTCCTCAAAGGAAGAGGGGGAGAAGGAAAAAAAACTCACGGGTTGAGATAAGGATAGTCAAAGAAGATGAAGAAAAAAAAACAACAACAAACA
>VXAA01006448.1:0-30776 GCA_013399115.1 Anseranas semipalmata
GGGGAGGAGGATTCATTCTCCCTCCTGGAAAAAACCTCTCTCGTGTGTCACACACAAAGAAAAGCAGCCACTTGCTCCTGCAGGACCTGCTTCCACCAAGTGCTCTTGGCGTCCGAGGCCCTAGCCGCTAAGCGACTGATGGCCTGGCCGCAGGGTGCCCCTTGTTTATAGGGCTTGGGACAAAGGGCAGTGAGGTGGCTTGTGACATCAGGAAGCCACGGCGATGGGATTCTGACAGTGTCCCATAGTGACCAAAACGTGGCTGGGTTGGGGGTGGGGGCCTATGGCCTGAGAGTTGCCCTACTTTTGAAGGAGGAGGAAGGGCTGGGGTGCTGAGGGCCCCTTTCCCAGGGATGGCTCCCCCGTGCCACTTTGCTTGCCAGAGAGAACGTCTGCCCCTGGGGCACAGGGAGCTGTGGGGTCTCCAGTCCCCTCTTCATCCCGTGCCTATCTGGGAGTTGTCTGTCTTCCAGATGTTGAAGAAAATAATGATGTAAACTCATGTTTGGATGTGACTCACACCACAGTTTCTCTAGTTGTGTTTCCTTTGAAATGAAAATTTAGATGTGGTCTAGGATGGCACCATAAACATTGACAGCCTACATCACTCTTAATAATACTTGTGCTTCTCATTTTGTTTTGATGACTCTTTTTTTCTCCCTAACTGAGTTAGAAATTTGAGTAAATTGTGCAGGCTAGTTTGCACTTTGTGCTGGAGTATAGGATTGTTAAGTGGAAGCTAACTAGTTGTAGCTTTACTTCTGATGTGTTTATTAGGCCAGTTTCATAATGTATGTAGCTGCTTATGCTCAGGAGCAACCCTTTGTTCATATGTTCTATGTTTCTGCAACCTCTTAATTGCCATAGTAGTATTGCTTTCAATTCTTAAGCTAGAGCTGGTTGAAACTGGCAGTTACTCCTGATTTTGTCTGAAGTAAATAGGAGCTAACACAAATTTAGAAATAATACAGATGCTTACTCAAAAGTTCATCTGAAATTCTAAATTGGTTAATGCTGCTTTCAAGGACATGAGTTAATGAACATGCGCTGAAGGCTGTAGTCAGTAAGAACAATAAAACATTGAGTAATGTGAATTGTATTACAAAGGTGATTGATCCCCTTCTTCTCCTCAGGCAGTATAAGAAGGGCAGTTTTCATTTGGGGCTATTTTGCTCTGAAAAGTGACTGGACAGAAACAGTTCCCCACATTCAATAGCCCCTCTGCCCGTGTATGTTCAGAACTGCCTTTTTCTACTTTACTACTTCTTGGTCTGTTAGCATTTTAGCTGCAACTCCAATGTGAATGAATGACTGCTTTTTCATTCTAGCTGATGTTGCCACGGTGCTGAACGGGGTTTCATAGTCTATCTCCTCAGCACAACAAAGCTAGGCAAATGTTAAAAAATAGAGAACGGGGAAGACATAAAAATACATGAGGAAGCAATGGCATAGTTTGGATTTTTTTTGCTCCAAGTGGGAGAAGAGATGATGTAGCAGATAAAAACAAAACAAAACAAAATGAAACAAAACAAACAAAAAAGCACATTGTTTTTGCTTACAGGGCTCCAATCACCTGTGCAGGATACCTGCCAGTCCACTCCATGGCTCCACATGGGAGCAAACCAAATAGTGCTGTTAATTAGAAAGCAATGTGTAAAAAAAAATAGTTTACACCACGGCCCACTCCCTTCCTGGCTGTGGGGTTAAAGACCTTAAAGCCAGATGAGCTCAGGAGCTCACATAGGTATTTTTTTCTCTAGAACCCATTTTCACAGCAAACCAGCCCTTCCATGATTTATTCTTACCATTAGGGTCAAGTTTTTTTTCTCATACATCTGATGAACTAGAGATGTGATGCCACTTCCATGCATTCTGGCAAAGAACACTGCCATACGAACACTCTCATAATTCTTCTTTGATCATTAACACTTGGGAAGCAGGTAGTAGAGATGAGACCATGCATTGTATCGTACCAAAGAGACCAGGGATGCAAGCTGGTTGAATAAAGCTTTATTTTATTTATTTGTTTGATTGATTGATTGTTTGTTTATTTTTATACAGGTCTTTGCTGTTCTGACTACCAAAAGTAGCAATGGTGAAGTGTGTTGGAGATAAAAAGGATGATTTTCTTACATGGTATTGGGTCAGGAAAGCAATTTCAATATTCTCGAAGATTATTACAGAAAGCTATTTAAGATAGCAGTTGTGTAGGACATGACTTTCTCTCTTTGCAGTCTAGTCAGAAATACTGGAGAACTTAATGAAATCTCTGTATAATTATTTTCAAAACCTACATCTTCATCATGAAAGAGACAACAGAATTTAATCATGAGCTGGTAGAGTGGCTATGTGTATGGCTAGGAGTGTTGCTGATAAGAAGTACTCTGCCAGTATCCCAAAGTGGGAGAAAACAAGATGCAGGTGCTGTGACATTAGAGCAGCTTTGAAGAAGCTGAAGGGAAGCAAAGAGTTATGTGCTGTAACCCAGGAGATGAAATGCTCTCCCTTAGAAAGGAAACCTATTTGCCCAGGTCAGAAGGAAGGCAAAATGCCAGCAGCACTTATCAGGTGGTGAGAATCACCGATAGGAAGGAACCAGACTTATAAACTGAGGAATGCTTGCCCTCAGTTCCCAGGTGCAAGGTGTGCCCGCAAGCCTCCCATTTGCCAGCACAGCAGTCTGTGGGATGAAGGATTCCCTGCAGGAGCAGAAGATACCATCAGAACATGTGCAAGTCCAATGGATGAAAGGGGGAAATGTATTCAAGGGTGCTGAGGGAGCTGGTGGAAGTCACTGTGAGGGCTATTGTCTGTCATCTTTGAAAGGTCATGGTGATGAAGGAAGGTTCCTAAGCACTGGAAAAAGGCAAGCATCGGGTCCATCTTCAAAACAGGCAATTAAAAAGATTCAAGAAACAACAAGATGATCATCTTCCCCTCATTCTCTGGGAAGATTAGGGACCACATCTGCCTGAAAATCACTTAAAGGCTGTGTTCTTAACAGTCTAAGTTGATACCATATCTATCTATCTCCTTTTTACCAGTATGAAACTTTGCATACTGGGAGAAAAATATCCATTCTTGCTTAGGCATACAGGATTTCAAACTATGCAAGAGCTTGCAGCATCAAAAGAGCATTTCAGAGACCTGTAGGACCAGGAATTACATTTAGTTGGAACAAAACAACCATTTCTGTTTCTGCTCTGTTTGTCTAACATGTGGCATGCACGCAGCCAGGCATTTTCTCTTACTTTGCCCCACAGAAGTTCATATAAGGGCTGTCTGAGGTTGTCAAACTCAGGTTGGGACAGTGGTACCCTACTGCATCCTTTTTGGTGCAATCCCGGCTCTGAAGAGTGTTGGGCCAAACAAGGCTGGCAAGAAAGTTCAGCTGGTGAGAGAGCTAATCTGGCTGTGCGTCGTGGCCACTCCATGCGATGAGCCATGTGATTGCAACACCACTCTCTGGCCAGCATGATATTCCCTCTGGGTCAGCCTTTTACCTATACATGTTTGTGTTTCTAGAGACAGGGAGCTGAGATTTCACCAGTAGACACAGTTTAGCAGTACCTTGGATGTTCATGCTGCCTGACAAGTTCATGAGAATCCTTTATTTTTATCAGCATAGTTCACCGGGCAGACACACATTTGGAAACAATTAAAAAATAATGGGCCAAACTCACCCCAGTATAACCCCACTGAATTAACTCACTGAGTTTAGCTTGGGGAATTAGATTTATTACTTCAGTGATAGTTTTGACCTCAAATGGTTTTTCCTTAGTCTGTTTCAGACTGGGAAAATGGACTTGAAGAGTACTTAATTGTTCTCATGCTCATCTCTACATGGTGGTGATTCCACTTATATAAATGTGGTCCACAGCAATCTTGCTAATCACACAGGGATTAAATAGGCAGAACATTAAATGTGGAATATTGTTTTAAGCACAAAAGTGACTTGTATTTGTTAGGAGTAATTGTTGTTATTATTGTTATCATTTATAATATTATCCAAAGACTGTAGATGGACTAGGGATTTTTGTATTTATTGCTAATGTTAGAATGGGGAATCCTTAGACAAATATAGGGAAAGAGTAGATATCGATATGGAACGGGCTGCCTGGAGAGGTTGTGGAGTCTCCTTCTCTGGAGACATTCAAAACCCACCTGGACGCGTTCCTGTGTGACCTGATCTAGGTGTTCCTGCTCCAGCAGGGGGATTGGACTGGATGATCTTTCAAGGTCCCTTCCAATCCCTACGTGATTCTGTGATTCTGTGATATACTTTGACAAACAGATATGTGGTATGCTAGCTACATGCATCATAGAGTTAAAGCATTCTTTGGTTTTAATTAAGTTTACAGACGAGGGGAATGTGTGCAGAAAAGGAGAAAAAAGGGGGATAAAGAGTCACCACTGGTCTTCCTGTGATGAGCAGGCTATGTTTGGCCAGGATCAGCACAAACCTAAATGTTAAGAAAGGAAGTGAAGAAATAAAGTTTCGTACTTTTTTTCTCAATAGGGACAATGGGGTAGCATGGAAAAAAAAAAAAAAAGAACAAAAAATATTTTAAAGCAAAAGGAACTATGGTGAAGTGAGGAGGGTACTTGATGTCCCCACAGAACACCAGTGGGCTATTGCAAAGGATCTTAAAGGCAAGACCGTGTACACAGAAAGATTGCCTTTGCCTTCCATCTATCTTCTCTCTATTTTTGATATATTTCTGTGATCCTCAGAGTAGGAAAATTATAAAACAGTGAAGAGGATTTGTTTGTCTCTCAGAGTGTGAACAAAACTGTCGGTCACGTCCCATTCACAGAATGGGCAGAAAATGCAACATGCACCAAGAACTTGGCTTGATTTCAGATCTCAGCTCATGGTTGCAGAGCTTGCAGCTAAGGGTGGGCAAAGATTGTTACACTCCACCTTTCACTAATTCTAGCAGTGCAAGAAAAATCAAACTTCTCCCTTGAAACCATTTAGATAAAACCCAGCTGAATTCCCTGCATTGCTGATGTGATCACTTGCTGGCTAGCACTATCCCTCAGTGCAAACAAAATTAATTAGATTTGGAGTAATGAAAATGACTGGTAAATAGAAGAATGAATCCAATGGACATTCATCTCTTGTCTGAGCAGGTCAAGGGATTTGTCCAGTACCTTAGGCATCTCTAGTTTTTGTTCATAGAGATGAATAATTAAAGGCTATAGGGTGTGAAGTCTACCACAGACTCTTGGCTACTGGGAACCAGCTGCTGTGTGTGCTTTATTAAAATTCTACTTTGATTATTGGTAGTGGTGCATTACCAGTAAGAACAAACTGATCTGCATCATACAGGGTCATTTGCTCCTTCCCACTCCTGCTTACTAATTAATTCTGGCTGCAGTCATGCATTAGGGGAGGTGCTGGAGGCATACAGATGCTGTGATATATTCAAGTCATACATCAAAGGAGGTTACTGAACTATTAGCCTTGAAGAAAGGATCTCTGGCACGATTATTAACATTCATGCTTCTTTGCCCTGGATCCCTTCTTTTGTTTGGATGTACACCAAGAGTTTCTTGTGTACACCTAGCTTTTCCTGTGTTGCTGTTTGTGCTGGCAATCTGGCAAACTTCTATGAGATACAGAGGTGATAAGCACGGTGCTTGCCTTGTGCAGTTCTGGGGATAGGAAGGTAATATTTTAGTGCATTACTCCTACATGAGCTTTGCATTATGCTCACAGCGCACTCTCTCCAGGGTTCTTTGCCTGTTAACATCACCATGAAAGAAATGTTTGCATTGCTAACACTTCAGAACTGTATGCTTCATCTTTCCCATTATTTCCTATGTCTAATGTCATTTGCTGGTCTGAGTCTTACTACTTTTTGGAAGCCTAGTTCTCATGTATACTCCTTAGCTACACAATACTGCAAAGCTATAATGCTTCTGTTTGGGAGGAAGGTGGGTGAATGCAGCTTTTGCTGCGATTTGCTTTCCTTTTTTTTTTTTTTTTTTTTTTTTAGCATTGTTTTACATAACTACCTTAGTCTAAAAAGATTAGGTTCTGGTTCCTTACATCTCTAAATTATTTGAGTTGGAGCAACTTAGACATGAATGAATTCAAGCTTGAGAGAAACGAAGCAGAAGCTGAGAAGAGGATTTGAAAGAGAAGCTGTCAATAGGCAGCCTGAAGCCCCAGGGAAGTATTAAACAGCGAGCGTGATCAGCAAAGGTTTGAGGATGAGTACTGCAGAAGCAGGAACTGGAGGACAGTAAGGCTTCAAAGCCTGGGTTCCCGGGGAAAAAAGAGATTCGATACACAACATGACTGAACTGAGAAAGGATGATAAAGAGAACCAAGGGAAGATTTAAGAAGGTGTAAATTGCATGTTGTGTCCTGACTTAGCTGCTGGGAGCTAAAGGTTCATTGTTTCTTGAAACGCAGGGGATAGCACAGTTCAAGTTGTATATTTGTGTCTTACAAAGAGAAAAAATGTTTTAGCTTGGAGTTCTACCTGGAAATGGGAAAAGAACTGAAGGTAAGCATAATTCAAGAGAAAGATGTAGTATTCACCATAAATATTTGCTTTTGCAGAGAAAAGCTATTAAAGTGCCAAGAAAAAACCTTAAATCCAGATGAGCTGTCTCTTTGCCATCCTGAGCATTTTCAAAATGTGAATTTAAGAAAGCATTGGCTACTAGGAAATTAGGAAAATTTTCATTAGCAAATGCACATTTATTAACGTAAATGTCAATGTTTCATGGAAAAAAAAAGTCTCGTTTTGACAATTTCTCATTTTGACAAAATTTGGAAAAAAGTTTTGAAATTATAAAAATATTGTATTTTGACAGTTTTAATGGAAAACTGGCCTTTTCAGTGTAAAATGACTTTTCAAAATGCATATTAGTCTGAACAACAACAACAAAAAGTTGATTTGAATGGTTTGAGTGATCAAATACAATATTTGAGTTTTTTCATCTTAGTTAGATATATTTTTTTTCAAAATCTCAGAATTTTTTCAGAGGATAAGAACATTATTTCCAACTCCAAAGTGGTCGGTATCTATTTCAGCAGCAGTTGATTTACTTATCTGTCCCATATGGGCATTTGCTGATATAAGCCAAATCCAGCAGTTTGAACTGTCTTCTAAACGCCAGATACCATGGACTCACAAGTGAAAATACATCTCCTTTAAATTTCTCTCCTAAATATCATCGGTAATAAAACTTACGAACCAGAAGCATCCTGACTTCGAGTTACCCAGCAGGCATGAATGAAAAAGGAGCCACCCCCGAGACATCTCCAAGCAATACTCAAATAGTAAGCTAGGCACAAATCTCAATCGGAATTGCTTGAAGCAATACTGTAGGAAAGTGTTTCTCGACCATTTACCATCAAAAAACCTTGTGAGCTTTTTGTAGTAATCCATGGACTCCTCAACCTTTGAAAAACTTCCACAGTTTATATTTGCAAATACACAACAGTTAGGTTATGTTTTTTGGTTTATTTTCTTACTCTGTCTGCTGACTTCCATGTGTGAATATCTGAGACCAGACGTCAATTTGGAGGAGGTAGGAACTTAAAATTATTTTTTGGCCTATCAGCTGATTGCCTTTGGTCCATGCAACAAAAACTGAATAACATAAAAGTAGGAAATTTGGCTGATGACAGGATGAGTAAAAAAAGTGATATTAGAGAATCTGCAATAGAAAGTAGCTATTACTAAGGCCTGAAATTCAAGCAATACTTGTCTGATTTTCTTGAGTTTTCACAGCTGACACATTCCCAGCTAAACTAAGATAGCAATTTTTTTCCCGTTTGTCTCACTTTGCAAAGAGGCAATAGTTTATAGTTGAAACCTAAAATAACAAGAAACCCTACTCTATTCTTTTTTTTTTTTTTTTTAAGAACAAGGAAAGAACAGGATAACGCCAGTTTATCACTTTGGGCAATTTCTACTGACTCTCAAGGCATAGAATAGCTTCAAAAATTTGGGTTTAAACTGTTATGTGTTCACGGCAATTTTGGGAAGATTTTGAAGCTTGAAGTAGGGACTCCAATACTCTGAAATACAGCAAGGCTGTTGCCACATCCTGAGTTTACGAAGTTGTCTGGGTCCCCCATGCTCAGTGAGGTGGAAAAGGGAAGGATGAGCTTTTGAAGGTGATTGACATGGGGCTAAGGGCTGGGCTGTGAGTTTGGCACAGCACCTTGCCCAGAAACTGTGGATAGTTCATCCTGCTTCGAGCTCAAGGACTTAAACAGGCAAAGAATGAGCCCAAGAACCAGGATGTGAGCAGACTGAGATCTAGAAGACACAGAGCAAGACAGGTATCAACTCCATTTAGTTCCCCAAAAAGCAGCAAAGATCTTCTATTTCACTAAGAAGAAAATCAATCTTTTAACGTCTCTCTTCAGAGTGTTCATAACCAGCATGAACCAAGGCAGATTTAACATTTACCTCAAAACTTCTGTACCTCAAGAATAACAACTAGTCAACACCAAAACCAGGCTAACACCAAACCTTCTGAAAGATTTCTCATTTGCAGCTCATCAGCTAGTGTTAGCTAATTATGGGTAACATAAAGTTAGGTACAACAGATGAGCACAGCACTGATTGTCCTCAAAGTGGTAAGGCCTACTTTCTCCTTTACTGTTTAGGATCATCACAAGCATGTGCCATATGTCTGGCATATATCACCAAAAGGCTCTGGAGCCTACCAGAAAGTTTTATATCATGATGCTTCAGACACTTTGAGCCTCCTTCAGGAGTAACTTTTTCTGAATGCACTAGACCCTAGAAAGCAGTGCACTTCTATTGATTGAAAGCTTAATTATGTAATGTACAGATGTGAACAAATATGCACATGCTGACCCCGTAGGCATAAAGAGGGCTTGCACTTGTGGGAATTTCAAAAGGAATCAGCAGCACAGCTACAGTGGCATGATCTGTAGCGCCAGGAGGGGTACAGGTGCTGATATGCGTCATGAAAAGCTTGTGAAGCAGAGCCCAGAGTCAAATGTTTCTGTATTTTTTACTCTTTGGAGCACAGAAACAATAACTAAAACTAGCCATCCAATAAAATAATAAAACAGTTTGTTAGGAAAAAGTTACTCAGCACGGGTGGTTTTGTAATGACACTGAGAAAAAACATGGTGTTTAGTGGTTTTCATATACATCAACCTGTGGAAGCTGCAACGTTCCTGCTCAGGACTATAATGCAAAACTTACTGGCCAGACACATGACTTCAGACCCGAACTCAGGAAAGGCCTGTTTCTCCAGGCTATGTGAATATGAATTGGCACTAGTGCTTTTGTGACAATTCCATGGGATCAGCATTCTCTTTCTAACCACTGCCGTGCACCGTTTGAAACAAGGATCCTCCTTCTCCAGAAAAACGGCTTTCCAAAACACGCCAGCCAGCTCCTTTAGGCTAATTCCTGGGGAATGACTGTTCCTGCTGCCCAGACAAGAGCGGGCACACTCAGCGCACAGCCCTGCTCCCAGCTGGCCCCATCTGCCTGCCTGTGCCTCGGCAGCACTTGCAATGAAAGCCCACGGCCTGGAGACCAGGCATCGGCAGCACGAGTGATGGAGACCTACCAGGGCGGTGTGGGATGACCTGCTGCCCATACGCCAAGGGAAAGGCAGACAGGCCACTGCAGCCCACACTGCTGCTGCCCCATGGGAAGACTGCACTGAACTGTTGTTTAATGACGGCTGCAGCCATCCCTGAGCAAAACTCACTGCGTCGAGCAGAGCAGCAGACAGCCTTTAGAGCCAGCTGCCTCACTCACTGGTTGTAAGCTCAGCCGCGGCGGTCACGTAGGCACATCCGCCTCTGTCAGGCAGAGCGGGCTGCTGGGAGAGGGCTGGGGAATCCTGAACTACCCATCTCTGGGAGCAGACGGGGTTTCGGCTCCAGGAAGATCAGCTCAGCAGCCTTCACCAGCCCCGAACATGCCTGAAGAAGCGTGAAGATCCTCTTTCCTCAAGTTGCCATCCTCATGCTGCAGATTCCCTCCCTAGTGCCTGCTTTGAGCTAAGGACTTATTCATGTGTTTAAAATAATGCCCCCCCAAAGCAATACGTCCCTCTGCCCTATGATTTCCAGATGCAGATTCCCACCCAGTCCCTGTTTTGAGTTACGCTTTAATAAATATACTTGCAATTGAAATCATCTTTCCTTTTTGTCCTCCCCATGCTACAGTTTTCCACGCTGACCCTTCCTTCATGCCACAATTAATACATAATTTATGTCTGAAATAAAAATCATCTCCTCCTCCTGCCTTACCCTTTCCAGCTGCAGTTTCCCATTGCTATCCCTGCTTTGAGCCATGATTAATACATGTGTTTAAAATAAAATAATAAAAAAGTAATCTCTGCCCTCTGCTTCCCAGCTGCAGGCTTCCATTCCTATCTTATCCTCCATTTCCAGCCTCCAGCGCTACCTCCCAGTCGATGAGGGAGACTTCTCCTCGTGGCAGTGACTGGCTCCAGGGCAGCTTGTCATGGATCATTACCATCTCCTTTGAGGATCAAACCCCACAGCGCGTGAGGTGGAGGTGATCATAACCCTTCCTTTTATCTTTGACACTTTCACCTCCCAAAAAAAAGAAATCAATGCCATAAGTTAACAGTCAATGAAACAGGGACCTGCCAGTGAGGGACGCATCTGGGATTTTCTCTTCTCACCTTACCTGGGTTTGCTGTGATGCCCAATGACAACGGGTTAAGCCTCTACTTCAGGTCTGCCTCAGCAAAGATTTCCCATTGAATAAAACTGAGCCCGAGTGACTGCATAACCCAGTTTGAAGTTTGGCCTTGCTGGGTGGTCCATGGCACTGGTTTCAAGGCCTGGGTGATGCTCCCAATGGAGCTGACAAGGATTCTGGGCAGTAATCAATTCCTAATCCCTCCTCCCCCACTGAACACTAACAGATAATCTGCCAAAATGCTCCTGGTATCCATTTATTTGCACAAAAATCCTTTCACTGGTGAAACTTTTCAAAAGTACCAGTGGTGTTGCACTGAAAAAGACATGTATTTGACCTCCTCCTTCAGTGAATGAAGCATCAGTAGCCTCCAGTGGGAATGGAAAGGGGCTGCAACTGATGCTGGCAAGAAAAGACAGTCTGAGGCCCTTCATCACTGCCAGCCTCAGAGGAGCAGTTGGCAGGGATGACTTCCAGAGCGCGGGGTTTTCTCCATTCCCTGTTCAGATGGGGTCCGGGTATGAAGCTGTTTTCCCAGTCGTTTTGGCATTTAGCTGAATGGACACCTGAAACCCCTCATGCTACCTGCATCTTCAGATGTTTCCCTGCCCTCCCCAGCAGTCATGAAAAAAAAACTTTTTAGGTAGGAAAGGTGAGGGGACAGGGAGAAGAGAAAGGGCCAGGAAAGGTCTGGGGTGGATTTGCAATTCCTCTGCATCACAAAGTGAAGATCAGATACCCTGGGTACCACAGTAACCTGCAGTCCCAGCCAACGCCTCAACGCTGCCCACATCGCTGGTGCAGTCAGTCTGTCCGTGAGCACCGGCGGAGGCTGACAGAAAAGCTTTGTTCTGGACCGGGAGGTTTCCAGCGCGGCGAGTCTCGCCGCAGCTCAGGCATCTGCTGCTGCGAGCAACTCGTGCAGAAAGGGCAGGACATGGGGCACCCGCTCCCACCCCGACCCTGCCGCATCCGGAGCAGCCCGCTCTCGTCTCTGTCATTAGCTCTAATTGATTTTATGTGGATAGTCGACTAACTTATTTCTGAGGGATTAAATAGTTTTCACATAGTACAGCTTGCAGAACTAACGGCTTGTTAGTTGAAAGCAAACATCCTCTTGAGCAACAAAGCAGTGTGAGTCAGATGTGGATTATCAGCTAGGTGACCTGGTCCTCTCTTGCACATGATGTATAATCTTATGCTCCCTTTACCTGGATATATCTATTTAGCTCAGGAACTCACCAGGGAAGAGCTTATCTCCTGTTGTATATTTGTGCTGTGCCTCGTACATTAAGGCCTTAGTGCAAGTTTGGGACCTAGAGGTGCTGCTGTAACACACAAAATAACAATTGTTCAAAATCACAAAAATTTGCAATTCTCTTTTTTACGGATTAATACAAATATCTAAAATCTAATTTCTAAATCCATGTATTAATTGGCTCCTCTGCCAAGGAATGTACTTTTTATATAAGTAACCTTGAGATGAAGATGGCAGCAGAAGATACTTCGAAGCAGATTCTGCTTCGGATACATTTCTTACTACACCTCCTGGGAACAGGTATCAGCTTACATTTTTTAAAGCTAAATCCAGAAAAATATCCTCTGTTCCACTTGCCTCAATGAATGGTGAAGCCCCATCCAGGTATGGGAGAGAATCAACAGTCCCGCCCTGCAAGCGCACGAGACCTGCTCTTCTCCACAAGATCACAAGAAGCGGTGGGAGGTGTGGATGGGAACTCAGGATGTGCACTCTATTTCTTAACTCATTAGTGAAGACCTTTGAGATCTGCTCATGGAAATTCCCACAGAAAAGGTCACCATTGTTAATAAAAGCTTTCATATCTTATGAAATGAAATATGTCAATGTTTGCTGTCCCAAAGCTGTAAAGATGCTGGGCCATGACCCTCACTGCTACCTGCCCTGCTTTTCAGCCATGCCTACATCTAGCTTGCCATTCCTTATTCTGAAATGTTTTTATTGCTCTTGTTTTAAATAACGTCGCTTGTCTGAAAGCAGCCGGTGGAACAACAAGGATTGCCACGGTGTGCAGACCTGGTGAGGCATATCCACCTGGGGACACGTTATACGGCACGGGCCTCTCCGGTTGATCACACCATGCCTTGTTTGCCAAGCACAGCTGTTGATAGCCTCCTGCTCCAGGTGCTGGGCACAACAGTGGGATGTGAGCTCTGCATGTCTCGCTGGGTATCACCACGCAGCAGGAGAGAGGTGCTGGCCCCGCACTGCTGCGGGGAGAGCACATGCCCCTCGATGGGTCCATGCTCACAGGGTCTCGCCGGTAAGGACATCTCACACCTGCTCCCTTTTCCTCTTCCTGCATCCCCAGCATGGGGCCCTGAAGGTGCACGCACCCACTGCTACATAAGCTAACACCAAGAATTGCAGGTGCCGAGGCAACATCTGGCTTGAGATTCTGCTTGAAAGAAAGTGACGTATTCGGTCACATCGGTGTGCTGAGGACTGAGCAAACTCAGCTGGCTTCTGCCTCGGTGGAAGGTATGTTAATTACAAGAAATGTCGGGGGCACGGGGGGCCCATAAAGCTCCAAGGATGGAAAAATTGACTGTGGCTCTTACCATGTGTCGTTACTGTAGCGAGTTCCATCTACATTCACTCAACAGTAATGATCATTTACCTTAAATATTTAAATTTTGATGGTGTATGAAATGAGGGGGAAAGAAAAAACAAAATGAAGTCAGGATTTAATGACTGTTTTGAACCTTTTGAGGCATTTGTGAACACTTTGTGGATGATGGATAGTTCTGCAAATATGACTTTCCCAAGAAAATCAGTCCATTTTGCAGCTGTAATGAATCGTGATCTATAGTAGCCCAAGCACTGCTTGCCAGCCAGCTACCTTAAGACAAGATGCTAAGGGAATATTTTTCTTGATTAGATAATGGGCTGGTTGAAATTCCTTCAGCTTTACCGAAACACAAGTTAGCAATTTCAGACATATCAGATGATGCATCAATTTTCTGTAAACAGAAGACTGTGCAACCCACTTTATTGAAAAGACCTTTATACTGTGTTAGATTTAATCTCTCAATTTGAGAAGCAGCCCCATGAAATAAGATGTTTGCATGCAAAATCTCCCAGATTTCCAATGGAAATATAAAACAAAGAAGAGCATGTTCCCTTGGGGACTGCACCTATCTTGGATTAGATTTTCTCTGATGTTTTTGCATCATATTACCAATGGCTTCAGGGAAGTGAAACAGCAGTTTTCTTTCTTGAGAACAAAGGCTTGCAGAGTTAAAAAAATGTTAATATATTTAAAGTACTTTTGCCCACTGTTCTTTTTATTACTTTGAGAATTCTGGAGAAAAAAAGGTATCTTATTGTATTATTTTATCATCTACGTTAATGAAATTTGCATTTAAGGCTACAGCCTGAGCATTCTATAAATGAAAATGATTGCTAAATGAGTACTGTTTCCCATGGATGATGTTTTAACTAGTAGTAGTGCTCTGATGATACAGACCCAGTTTAATAGCCTACTGGCATCATCACAAAGGTTTTTTTTTTTTTTTTTAAGTCCATGGATTTTGAAAGGACCCACTGGCCACACATACAATATTTGTAAACCTTGTAGAAAAGTTTTGGAGACCTGAGAGCAGAATTGTGTTCTCCTATCCTAGGGCTCAGTTCTGACTTCTTCCCCTCTTTGAATGAGTAGTTTCCCCATGGTTAGCTATAAGTGATGTTGAATCGATTGTAAGAGCTCTCAGTGTTACCGGTTTTGCTCATACAGCTTGTCCCTCTGAATGCAACTGATAAGCACTATGGAAGAGAGCAACATCAAGCACATTCAGTAATTCTGCTCCTGTTGTATCTAAGGGAAGGACTTTACTTTTGCCTTGCTTAACCAATGCAGCAAATAGCTATTGTTAAATTAAGTAATAATTAAAAAATCCTTATGTATTGATAAATAATTTAAGAATGTGAGCTTTGTCTTCTCTGTTTGGACAATGTAAATTAACAAAGTTAATCACAAGTAACAACAAAGTAGAGATGTTACACACTTCAGGTAGGAAGACCATTAGCAGAGAAAATTTGCTTTGGTGTTCAAAGCACTCAGTGTTTTCCTGAGTGTGCTCTAAACCTATGGAGTGTTATAATACTTTCAGCTAAATGCTTTAAAAGGGTATTTTTTAATAGATTGTTCCTTTGACTCTGTAAGAGATTAGCAAGAAATGCTATGATTTAAAAATAGATTAAATAAAACTTATGAGACTAGGTAGTCTGGAAATTTATATTCAGCCTTTTTAGAATATTCAGTGAAACTGGGAACGTGCAATGATTTGGAAAGTGTCAGAAAGAAAACCAACATAGAAAGACCCTTTCCATACAAGGCTCATTTGATGGTGGAACTTGTGGCCTGAGGATTGTATGAAAGCAAAGCAAAAAGCAATTCTTGAAAAAAAAAAAAAAAAAAAGATAGGTTATTCCTAGTAATGGCAAGAGTTTCTAGATTCCCGATAAAAGATACTTGAAGTAAAACCAAGAGTTTTGGAAGGATGTATCTATAATACACATGGTCATAAATGAACAGTGAATTCTTAGGTCTAAGTAAACTTCCCCAAGATTTAGATTATTCTGCAGGTAACCTCAGAAGCATGGCCTGCATCTTCTCAGCTGTTCCAGAAAACACTAAAGTAATGTTTATACTAGCTCTATAAAAAAAAAAAAAAGTTTTTATTTTTTGACAGATCAACGTTGACTAAAGAGGCTTCACCATATTCTCTCAAATTATTCTGAAGCAAACAAACTAGATCGGAAACACAACACTGGCTACCCTTATGAAAAGATGGTATGAAATATCTTCCTCGAAGTCATGTGGGATCTACTTAATTTTCTTTAAAAGGCATAACAAAGGGCAGAGCTGGAATAAATCTTATGTCTGAGCCTGAAGGAGATAATTTAGGAATGAAAAGGAGTAAGAACTGAAGCATAACAGACTTGAAGGTAGCACTTGGATTGGCATGGTGGAAGATAATTTCTGAGGATATAGCTATGTGTTTATTTCTCTTTAAGTTATGCTTATCTGTCGTTAAGTTACAGTCACTAAGATTGTTCTTGAAGCATTCCAGTACCATTATTTCCACTTTCAGTTTACAGACTAACTGGGAAAGCAGAGAGGAGCAGGAGAAGGGAAGGAGAGGAGGGAGAAGGAAACACTTCTAAGTTCTTTGCTTTCTAAGTTCTTTCAGATGTGCCACCTCACTTGCAGTATAACAGGAAGCATCACCCCTCCACTGTCCAGTTACCTCCCTTCTTCCTTATAAAGGAAGAATAAAGGAAAGAAAAGGATAAACAAATCAGAACAAGATTTATTGATTAGCTAAATGAATTCACTCAACCACTAGGATGTGTAAGAAAAACTATGTATAGCCCACTCAGCAAGAGAACATGTTTGTTAGAAAACAAGGGGAAAAAAAAAAACAACACAGCCAAGAAACCTAGCAACAATGCCATGGGTAAAGCAACAATAGCTGCAATTCTATTGTCCAAAAGTTGGGGAGACTTCAATCTCACAGGAACAAAAACTGCTATCCAATCAACTGCAGAAAGTAAATGACATAACAGTACATAACTGCTTAACAATTACTGGGAAAAAAAAAAAAAAAGACATCTTAGACCTCTGGACATGGAGAGAATTGCCAGCAGTATGTGTCAATCAAGAAATCAGATAGTGTTCTGGCGAGTTGCTCGACTAGATGTCCACAACCTATGTAGGCCATTATTTGAGTAGACTACTTGTTGTAAAGTAAATCAAAGAAGAGGGAGCAGAATTAAAATTCATGTCTGACATTTAAAAAGCAACACCACTAGTAATAAATGCACAGGCACTAAAAATATTTATACATAACAATACAGAAATGTAGCCATCCTATTGCTGTACAGACATTCCTAGATTTATATCCAGTAAGTTCCTGCAACTAGCCAGTAATACAGACCTTCGCAGTGTTTTCCCAAATGGTTAACACGAAACTCTACCTGCTTCTTATAAAATCCTTTTGAAGAGCATCTAAAGTTCAATTTAAGAGCAGCATACTTCTGCTCTGCATTAGTTGCCCTTCATTTTTTCAGAAGTGCCTTTATGTTTCACTGTCTGTATACAAAATTGTATGAATGGCTGGAAAATCTGCATGTGTGTATCTATCTAATAAATATGTGATAAACTTGTATGTAATTATTATAACAAACTCTGTAGACAATAAAACACTGCTACCTGAATCTAATATGATATCCAGAAAACTATCCAGAAAGAACTGGAGTCTTCATTTTGGCATTGCAAACGCTAGACTCCTGAGAGGAGTTCACCTCAGTTGACGTGGGACCTCAGCTTTATCTACTGGTCCCTGCTCCCTTCATAGTCCATGGAGAGAAATTTGTACTTGTAGTGCATCCTTCATCTCTTCCTAAGGTGGAGACCTTACACAGACCTGATGAATCTCTCCTTGGAAGAGCCCATTTCTCTCTAAGCTAACTGGCAAGTCCAGGTAAGGATGTCAGAGGTGCTACCAGCTCAAGTAGTCATGGTGGGTACCTAAGTAGGATATGACAAATTCAGCACTGGGGTCATGTTAGTGAAGGACTGAGCTTTCACAACAGAAAGTAAAACATACCAGAGCTGGGCATTAAATACTCAGACTTTTATAAAGTTGATAAGTGCTCTTGAAGCTCAGTGTCCCAAATCAGAACATGCCTTTGATTGTTTTTTTTTTTTTTAATTATTATTATTATCCCTGTCCTCCTTTCCCCATCTGTAAAATGGAGACAACAGTACCACTTCATCTCATGTTTTGAAGATCAGTCTCAACCTTTGTAAAATGTTCAGACAATTCTTGCTCTCATAACAGCTCACAAGTGAGACTACATCAAAATTAACAATTCTATACTCATTGCAGGGCCTGATGAGATGTATTGAATACCTGGGGCCTTGTGTCACTTGGGGGAATAAAAATAAATAATGGATGCTTCTCTGAGTCGCAAGACATCATAGAGGATTGACACTAGCAGAAGACTAGAATAACAGACAGGCAAAATGTCCTCTTAAATTCCAGTGTTTAACATGCTGCACATAATATAAGGTATTTGTGCATATAAACATTTACATGTGATTTCTGTCTTCTACAGTACATCATGACTTTTACAATGAAGACTAAATAGGAAGAGCATGAGAGGAATTATACCTATGACAGTCTCTGGCTGAACACCCATGTACAAGTAAACGCAGAAGAAAAAAAAGCTGTATTTATATATCCTCACCTCCTTCAGATTTTTAAAAAAGCCAGCTGATCATTACCAATAACAAAATACCATCAATATTCTTCCCCTTAAATATGGGGTGGAGAGAAGGCATTGGTATTGCTCTTATTTTTAGGTTTCGTTTTTTCAGCAGCAGTATAGGGATGTACTGCTGTGTTGGGAGATGTTCACCTACGGCACCCAGCACACTCTTATACTGTAGGACAAAGTAAATACACAAATGGAAGCAGCACAGCTCTCTTCCTTAGAACTAGAAAAAACAAAGAAAGCTAGAGCAAAAATCAGAACTGATACTATCAAAATTTTCATACGTGCTGGTATGCAGTTGCCTTCACTTCTCCCTGAGTCATCTTCTGTTAAGTTCAGGCTTCGGATAAAGCTGATTTGCATGCTTAACTCTGAGCATCCTTATCTTAGGCCCATTGGAATGAAGAGAAGGTTTTGCTGTAACTGAATTTCATCTCTGCTGTGAGGAGTGTGAATCTCACTTCAAACTCAACGTGACCCTTTGAGGTATACTGCAGTGCATACCATCAGGCCTCAGTAGGTTATCTGCAGCTGCTCCATGCTGCTTTTCCCTTTGAATCATATACTATAAGATAAAAATAAATGAAACATGTTAAAAAGCACGCAGCTAAGTTGAAGGGACGCAAATGTATGAGATCATGTA
This sequence comes from Anseranas semipalmata, assembly GCA_013399115.1. Taxonomy (NCBI): domain Eukaryota; kingdom Metazoa; phylum Chordata; class Aves; order Anseriformes; family Anseranatidae; genus Anseranas; species Anseranas semipalmata. Next base: position 18,668 of record VXAA01006448.1, read on the forward strand.
GGATTTTTGAAAGGATGACTGAAAGAGAACTCTTTTCAAGCATCTGGTTGCTATGATAAAAAGCAAGTTCTCCCTGTCCATTTGCTATGGATATGATCTCATCTCAGGTAGTTTAAGCAATTCTCTCTGAAATGTAATTAGGTTAGAAAACACGCACAGTCAAATCTGAAGGTTTTGGAAGCACGGCCTGGTTTTCCTGTGAAGTATGGTTGGAAAATGCAGGGGCAATATCATATTCTTTATCTGGTGAAGTTGAGATGTCTTCAGATAAAGCAGTGCTGGAAAGGCAGCATGGGACTGAAGCCCTGCTTGCTACCTGTCAGGATGAGTCCTTTAGGGACAGCCTTCAGGCCACCTCTCTCATGTCCTTTCTTTCCACACAGCTTGCATTTCTAACTCACTCACAACTTTCCCAAAGCCATCTGCAACCAAGAATCACAGTGACATTAACAAGACATTACCCTACGAAACCAGAGGGTTATGGAGGTGGACCTCTGTTTTTGGCCAGCTGAGTCCCATTGCTTTCATTAGGACTTCAGGGTACAAGAACAACATGATTTTTCAAGGTTGAGCACCATGAAAAAGAAGGTTCTTCACATTGTACCTCAAAACATTATAAGGTGCTAACACTAGTACATCCATTAGGGTGGACGACTCATTTCTAAGCTGGAAACTGTGCTTGGCTAGCTGGCCATAGCTGCCTATACACATGTGGTTGGAGACAATGTACCACTGGGCTTCCTTCAGCAGCTGTTCATCATCTCCTCCAAGGTCCCAGCAGAACATTGCCAATGGAAATAGCATATCCAACCTCCACTTAGGCCTACATTATTCTAAGAGGTTAGAAAAGCCTTGGAGATAATGAAGCCCAGAAGAAATACTTTGGATATTAAGAACACAATATAATCAACTCTGCATGCAGAGTACGCTTGCCAAGTTGACTAGGCCCTTATCACCAAAATTCAAATGCTGACGGATAAAATCACCTATATAAAAGAATTTTGCAAATTACAAGCACTGCAGAATGCACATAAAGAAATGCAGGATGTGTTTAAAAACCACACAGAAGTAGTATGCTGCACCCTTTTCTCTCGCAGTTTGTCTTCTAACACTCACACTTGCAAGAAATGTAAAACACAAAGTTGTATGTTGCGTTGCACAAGAAAGGTTCTCACAGACTTCCTTCAGTAGTCTGCCAGGTATTTCCCATCTGAAAATAATGATAATTTTCCATACCTAGGGGTATGCATACCTTTTATAAATGTCAAATAACCACTCAACCTTGCCATAATTGGGCTTTGTCTACATTAGAGAAACTCCATATGTTGATTTGCAGTCACCTCTAGTAGTGTGGCTATTGCAGAAAAAAAGATATCAAGGACTGGATCCTTAATTTAGCCAAATATAAAATTTAAGCATAATTTCACTTTAAAGAAATGCAGTTTTCAGATGCATAAACTGAGATCATCTACAATGACCAGATTCTGTTACATCTGGAGAAAGATTAATTCTGTGACACTGAACCCTGAATTTCTGTTTTGTTGAACTTATAACTGTTTAAAGATTCTTTCTAGTATAAACTTGAGATTGGCACATGAGTACTGTGGATTACTGTGTAAAGTCCCAGCTGGAGCAAGTCTCTGAATGTATTGTGTAACTGACTCACACAGGAAGAAAAGGAGAACCTGGTAAAATACTTCATTCATTTATAAAATATGAGCTAAATTCTCATCTCTACCAGTGAGCAGAACTGAATTCAATACAGTCACCCAGGTATAACTGAAAGGAGAATTTGGCCATTTGTAGAAACAATAAACCTAGAAAGAATCTATTTGATTTATTGTTTCTTAGCAAGATACAAAGTAAAGAATCACTGTGTGTTTTTATAACTACGGATCTTCTTGCCATTGACTTTTAAGAACAAAAAATACAGGAAACAAGAAGACAAGCAGAGCCTGCCTATAAAAAAAAAAAAATGAATAAAAGGTAGTTGTTTTCCCTTTTAATAACTTTTGGGTTTGTATTGTAGCCTTTTAACCAGATCCACTTCATTAAACAGAAAAAAAGATTGGAGGAAAACTATCAACAAAGGATCAAAGCAGCCAAAATTAAAAAGACATTTCTGTCTTCTGTTCTACATAGAGACATATGATCCATCAGGTATAAAACAACATAATTCCATTGAGATGAAACAACACGGACAAGTTTCTTTTAAATGGGAAATACTGTGAAGCATGATACAGGCTGTAGCAATAAAGCTCACTATGGTGGTGATTTTCAGATTCCTACTCTACAGCCAGTTTGTGATCAATGAAGTAGTTTAAACAGCATGTGATTATGCTGAGTTTTTCTTGGTCGGTATATAAACCTTATGCAAACCATAGTATTTACAAAGAACTGAGACTAAATATCAAGAACTACCGAAGGTGCAAGCCAGCAAGAAAAGATTTAAGTTACTTGTTTTCTCTTTCCCACATACGTTTTTGATCGAGGGCATAGGCTCCTTCAAAGGGTGCTACTGCCAAAGAGTGCCCCTCATGTGGATCAGTTGTTATGTCTAGCAGCATTCAACTGCTTGTGGCTGTGCTCCAGGTCCCAGAGACAATTTCTAAGTTATGAAGTACCTCGCTTGCTGATTCTCCCCAAATGAAGATAAGCTTCCTTAATGTTGCTCTTGTGTGACAATCTCATTCAATCAAAATGGGTTGTGGAGTATTCACACACATACGTGCACATGCGCACACACACACACTGTGTGTAGACACAACGCTATATATGTGTGTGCAAATGCACACACACACACACACACACACAGCTTTGTAGGTACTCGTGCCAGGTCTGAATTTGTGCAGGATTTTCATCCACGAAAAAGACATTCACAGTGCATCTAGAAATGTCATTATTTTCCATAGTGATAGTGGTATGGGGTTTCCAAGTATGAGATGATGCCACAGTTACTGCAGACTACTTGACATGGGAAAATTTTGGGGTTTCCCTGGTACCGAACAGAAAATGTATCAGAATATGTACAGAAAGGCAGCAGCCCAGTCACATAATATTCTGTTGTCCATTCAGTTCTTGGTTAGCTATTTTAAATCTGATATTAATTTAGCAATTATTTCAGATATTTTACTTCTCAGTTCACTAGCCAAAATTAACATCCTTGTGAGCCAATACTCCAGCCGCCCCCATGCCTACAGCAAGCATCACCTCATCCAGATGTTACCTGCCAAGAGCAGGCATAAAACGTGTAGAATAGGGGTACATGTTGTATTTACCTTAATTTAATAATTAGTCTTCTAGATGACAGTGACCACATCTCAAACATTAATAGCCTCCATTGTGTGATCACCAGTATCAATCACAGCTGTTCCATAATGAATCTCATAAAAATATTCAATCAGTGATGGAGAGGGCCTTTGAGATGCACAGAATGAGTTTCAGATGTTTGCAGAGCACTCTGAGGTAGGCTGCAGCTCACACAAGGGAAACTCTACCAGGTGTTTGCAGTTTCATGCCTGCTGCACAAGTAATGTAACCCATAAAAGGGATTTTTTTCCTTCCCTCAGAGCAACTCAGCCAGAGGAAGCAGAACAAATAAGAAGATAAAGAAGCACTTTTGGAAACCCAAGTCTTGACCAACAAGAGTGAAATTCACCTTAGTATTATAGCATCTGATAAGGAAAGGCTAAAAGATTTTTTGGTTGGGGAAGACTTTAAGTGTTTTAGAGATACAGGACGTACAAAGAATGCATTAATACAGCGTCCGAATGTTGAAAAACATACTATGTATGGCTTTTAAGGCACAGTGGGGCAGGGATATAGAAAGTTGCAGAGTTTCACCAATGTTTCATTCCAGGAATTAGAACTACGTCCTCTGAAAGGAAGCTATGTTGTAGTCTTGAGCTCTAATTTCACGTTGCAGAGATTGCTTTCAGGCCATACACCATCACACTTTTCCTTTATGCAAGTCTTCTTTCCCCCAGATGCTACTTTTCCTGTGATTACTCCAGGGCTCTGACAAGGAATTTTACCTCTTTGCCTCAGTATATTTGTATCTTGGTAGGCATAGGATCCATTTAATCTGTGCTTTTAGACACAACAACCAGTATAACTCACATACAGTTATCTCACTCCTTCTCTCTGCAAAATGAGGTCATTACACAGAAGCCCTTGCTCATGTGAAAGCTGCCTATGACTAGTCCCACTGCTTGGTGGGGGGGGACACGACACCAACAACACAGAAGGGCCAAACCCTGAAAAAGAAATCCCATGAGAGAAAACTGTCTTGTAAAAGTTTCCATTGGCAAACCAAGACACCTCAAGAACAGCTTTCTGTGGTAAGTGAAAGCATCTATTTCCAGAGACAAGTGAGGACATAAAATTGGAACAGATAAAGAGGGAAAAGGAAAGCTAACCAACAAGTTTTTGAGCCTCAAAAGCACAGTGGGGACCTCTGTTGCATCCAAACATGCACTTCCCAAGCTAAATACAGAGGCCTTGGCGGAGTGGCCATGGCAGCGTACCATCGGGGCGTCAGTCGGAGGAGCTCCTTTGATTTCCTGCCCAGCTCCAGCGCGGCCTCAAGCAGTCTGAGGCCTAGGGACAGCCTTAATTTGTGGCAGCTGGACACGGTCATCGAGGCACCATATGGCAGCTGGGAGAAGCCAAATTGGGCCACTGCCTTCCCCAGCCCTGCGATACCCTTGGCAGTGCCAGGAGGGAAGCTCTGCCCCATGGGGACGCCTCCCAAGCCCTTTGTAGCTCCACCACTGGGTCCTGTGAGGTGTCTTACATGGCCCACGAAGGGCTTGGTGCTTATCTGCCTCCAAATGTGTGCCTGGGCACATCCTCCATTATCCAGAGTGACTACAGCCCCAGCCTCCTCTGGAGAAAACTCCCCTCGAGCCTGGCCCTGTTCAGATCCTCCCCATGGTGAACCCAGCCCACTGAGCTAAGTATCCTTATATATTACACCAGGAGTGAGACCTTTGCACCAAGCCCATCATTTCTGCACTGCTGCGGTTGCAGCCACTGGGACGCCCTCCCATATCATGCCCGGGGTGACAGCAGCTCCCAAGGTCATGTCTCGGATGAAGCACTGCAGATTTGAGAGCTAAATGCTGCAAAGGCGTCTGGATTCAATAAAACTGGAAACTGGGCCAAGTTTGGTCTGCAGAATTTTCTTCCAGGTACAGCTCTGACGTCTTATCTCAGCAGCATCTTAGCTTTCATACCCTTGTGTTAGAAGTCAAATAAATAAGTGCATACACCTTCAGCTTATGTGGCAACCTTCTTAAAATACATTAACATAATATCTTCACAGATGAGCCAGTAAGAATACTAAAATTATGAAAGACAGGCAAGAATGAATCATAATATGACACTAGCAACATCCCCCTTTTGGCTCTTTTGTTTGTATTGCAGGATCCAGAGGTTTTTTTTTGAAAAATGTATACGTAACTTAAGACAACAGCAGCAAAACAAAAAGGAAAAATGTCCATCCAAATCTCACATGTGAAAACAGGTTTTTCTATACTGTTTAGTCTTAAAAACAAGTCAGTCTACATTTCCAAAAGGGACAGAGATAAAAACAACTTTATTTGTGGCTCCAGACATATTTAGCAATGCTCCGGATTAGCTTTAACGATTAGGTAATGCAAGATTCAAAAACCGTTACCTCTTTCATAAACCCAATTCATAAACCTTCAACTGAATAGTGAATTCATGTATTTCATGGATGCAGAAACCAAGAAATAGACGTTTAATACATTCTTATACTCAATGACTCGACTAGAATATGTATTTTCGTTAGGATTAAAGTTTATACAAAAGTGGTTAGGAGGTAGCTGTTCAGACAGCACAAAACTCAGTTGCTATTTTCATTCATTTCTTGCCTTCCTCCTCAAAGGTCATTTGGATGACAAGCATGATGAGCCAAATTAACTTCTTTTTTTTTAATTGTTCAACTCACTCATTTTTAGTGTTCACTCGTGTTTAAAACATCACAACTTTTTTTAACTTTAAATGAGAACAGTATTTCAGATCCATTGTGGCTTATTCTCTGATATTCGTAGGCTTTTCTCAGTGAAAAACAAAAAACAAACAAACAAACACCACTATCGGATATCAGACAGTAGGTGTGACTTGCAAACAAGGGGAGAAATCCCTTAGCTCATCACTTGTACTTTTGGTCTCAATAATTCAGGTAGCTCTCCCTCAGAAGACCGTGCAGGCCCCCAGGATGTTTCCCTTGCAGTGTTGGCTTAGTTATTGCCCTACAAAGCAATGACCAGGGCTCCTTACAGGCAGGGAAAGTTCTCCAGTGAGCTTCAAGATCCTCTGCTGCAGACGTTTGCTTTCACAGAGCCTGACACTCGTTTTGCATAAGTTGTGTGACAATGTGAAATAGAGAATATATTTGGTGCCAAACATATTATGTCACTGAGAAGCAACTGAATCCTTTCCTTCACCAGTCGTCAGTCAGTCTGTATCCTGTGGTCTGAAGCTGCAAGGGCAGATACTTGTAGCTGCAGTGACACGAAACTTCGGGTATTACTCAGCACTGAGAGATAGACAAACAAAAACTGAGAGTAACATGTGCACCATACCCAGCCCCAAAAATCACCACAGTAATTAACCTTTGCTTCACTCCACTGTCCTGGCTAGAGCCATAAACCCATCAGAGCCAGGCATGGGGTTACTGGGCCCCCTCTTGCTCCCTGCCCCTCCCCAGGTGGTCAGCGAGAGGCTGTGACCATCCAGCGCTAGGAAAGAGGTGGTGGGATCAGGGAAAAAGGTTCTGGTAGGAAAACAATGCAGGGCAAGGATGGGCTTGCCTCAGTAGTACAATGAAAGACTTACTGTGTATTACTGTAATGAGGTTTTGTTGACAGATTAGTTTGGTGCTGTTGAACCGCAGGCACTCTCTGTCTCTCTGTGTCTCCCGTGCTTTTTATTGTATTCCTTCTCAAGGTTTCCCTTCTGGGAGGTGAGGGGAGGATGGGGCAGAGGTGCAGGAGGAGGGCACTCTGCCACATCCACCCTTCATTAGTAGGAATGGCATCAGAGGACAAGTTGGGGTGCAGGAACTTGGGAATCTGGCATGACTGAGCTGCAGGGATCGGTTGTGCACAGGGTACACCGGGATCATAACAGAAAACCAGGTCCTCCTCAGTACCAGCACTAGGGCAGATGAAGCAATGGGCAGCGCCTTTGTGGGAGCTCTGCTGACTTAGACCAGCCAACACACCGTCCACCAGGAAAAATACACTCCATGCAAACGGTCACATGCTGCTGTGGTTTGTACTGGTGCAAACTAGAGCCATGTAATAGCAAACAAATGGCAGTGCTCTGAATTTATAATGGTGTACCTTAGGTCAGGATGAGACCCACAGGTCTGAAACGGTAGAAAGGGAAAAACATGCACACAGCAGCATGTGACAGCAGGATGGAATGTTTCTAAACAAAAGGACATAATGAGAGGATATACGGCACCAGGATAATTTATCAGCAACTTTACAAATACTAAAGTGGAAATGGTTAAATTAAATTACATTTTAGTGCTCTTTCTGGTCTGCTTGAGTGTCATGAATATTATCATCAAGAGATTGATAATTTGGATATCTTAGCAGAACAGAAGTACACGGTCCCCAAAAAGTGTTAGATTGTATCAGCGTGGAAATCCCACTAACAGGAAATTTCAAAGATCTCCAGACAGATCCTTAACTGCTTCTGTGGCAGTTACGGTGCTCCCTTCTTCAAGATTACGTTTTGTTATTTAATTTTTAAAAAATATCTCCGCTAATAATTAACAAAGACTCGTATCTGAAAAAATGATCTCATTTGCCTGTTAGGTAGGAGGAGATCAAAACTTTGCACAGTGACAGTCCCAGGGGACAAAGGGTGGCAGCTCCACTGCTCCACAGTTTCTCATCAAGCTAATTCACAGTGTCACAGGCAGCAGGATCCCACAGGTGCTAAACACAACCTCGACTGGGCGCTTGGTGACCAAGCCCATCCTCAACAGATTTTCCTGAACAACATTGCCGAGGAAGGGAGAGTACAAACACAGTATTCAAAATGACTGCTGTTTAATTAAACTGAGCATTTAATACAACAGCCCACTCACCGATCAGAATGACTAAAAGCAAAGATACTGCAAGGCTCCTTGTGTGTCTTATGCTAGGCAACTTTCTGTTCTGCCAGAGGTAGATTTCTTATTGCTGTTGTAAAAGGTGGCAGATATGAGAAGATTTTCAGAATTTCATCCTTAAGCATTAGTAATTATACAGCGAGTGAGACAGAATATAGTGGGGTGGGGGTGGGAGGAAGCCAAGTCCTCAAAATAGACATTTATTCCAAGCCACAAATGGCATCTCAGATTTCCTTATCCACAGATTTTTAATAAGCATTCTGAGTTGAGTCGCCAGTGCTGCTGTTGCAAATTTCTGCCAAATTTCTTGTTCAAATTTTACTCAATTTTTAGTCTACCAAAATCATATTTGCTTCAGTCGGAGTTTTATTGGCATAGGAAGTGAATGAAAAACCTGAGCAAGGACTTTGGAATGTGGTTGAGATATTATATGTCTTTGCATGTGTGTTTATTCATTTTTAAACATTATTATTTATACCCTCTGGAAGCAAGAGAAAAAGAGGGGATGTACTATAGGTTAGTTTAACAAAACAACAATGATTTGCATTGCTACTGACAACTATCTTCACTCTCCAGTGCTGAGAAGTGCCAGATGGCGAATTTGGAACGCTTAGCAGCAGAAAATGCGACCATCCCAGGTTCAGGGAGTCTCTGAAAGGAGGATTTGGAAACTGGAACTCCACATAAGGATACAATCCAGAAGCAGATCTAACTTTAATTGAAGAGGTGGCTGTGGGTAGCGTGCAGTGCATTAAAAGTGCTTTAAGGTCTCTTTTCTATTATTTGTCTCCATTCAGCTTCTGAAAAGAGGGAGGAAAAATCTCTTCTGAATATATATATAGACAGGGAATTTTGAAGGAGATGCTGACTTAACACAGAAGTCAGCTTAATAAATACGAGCACATATCACTGCATGCAGGAACCTGGAGCAGAGTTCAAATTCAATGTTTTTGGGAAAGACTAAGTGAGTATGCCGGCTATATATGCTGCCAAAGCAAGCATTTTCCAATGACAGGTGCTACCTGGTGGGATTTCACACCTGCACATTTGAACAGAAGAGTGAAACAGTATCACACGAGCAGCCCAGCTGGGACAACTACAGCAGGAAGACAAGGTATGAGCCTGGCCTGAGATCAGATCCTTGTTTCTTTTTTCTTAACAGATTTGACATGGAAAGACGACAAAAGCGAGGGTGTGTCATACTGATGTCCCATAACTTTGGATATCTAGCTAGTTATCTGGCAGCCCTCTATTTCCCCTAACAGTGAAAGACTGACATATGAACTGGGTAAGTCACCCCACCTTAAGATGCATGTCTAAAACACACAGGGTAAATCCCACCTTTCAGGGAACGTATCTTTCTTGACTACATTCAGTGCCTGAACGCCCAGCCTTGAGGTGAGATTTGAGTGCCTAATCAGATGCATCACGTCATCTTAGGCACCCTAGCGTGTCCCACCTGGCCTTTCACTGCCTCTCCTGAAGGGCACAGGTCTATTGACATCCTCTGCTACAGGTTCTGTCTTTCAGAAGAGGACTTACGTACATTACATTTGCCAGTCCTGTCCAAATGTCCTGAACAATTTGGCGACATCTACAACAGTACCAGGCACCTGAATTGCATCCCGGGCTGGGGAGCAATTACCAGGTAAAACCAAATCCATTTTGTGTTATGAAAACATTTGTTGCATTAGAAGAGAGACAGCAAGACATAACATACCAGAGCAAAGGTCCATTGAACACACTATGCTCTCTCCAACTGTGGTAGTTAAATGGATGCTGAGGGAAGAAAAAGAATGAGACAAGCATATATGAAACTTCCCATTGGTAATCTCCTACTCTCCAACTATTTGTAGTTCAGAAGTTCTTGATTAAGATGAGGTGCCTGTGTATTTAATAATCCTCACTGGGTTTCTCTTCCAAGAATATGTTCAGTCTGCCCTTGAACTCACGCTGACTTTTACCAAAAACAGAAGCAAAAAAAAAGACAAACATCCTGCCTTTGCCAACCACCTAGCTGTACAGAAATGCATCCAAAAATAGAGAAAGTCCTCAAAGACCATGCTATCATTACTGGCATACTGAAAGATAAACAGAGTGACAGAGTAGGAATAATTTCAAAATATTTTCTGCTAAAAATTATGTTGAGACGGGTTACAGGTAAGGCTCCTAAGCATCCACTGACTCCCAGATGATCCCATGAAGGCAGATGCAGAAGGCCTAAGACTACGCTAATACCCAGTTAGGATAATACTGGCTGTTTGTCAAATTCTGAAGTACTATAATGAATTATATGAAGATTTGTTTTTATCTATGCTATGCAATGAAAAGAGGCTTTTGCAGTATAGATGGAAAATCATATTCCTTAAACATCCTGTATGCTTCCTTGCTCATCTGTTAGTAAAAAAAAACACACCTTAAATGTCATTTTTCATCATTGGTCTCTACAGTTGTACATTCTGCTTCTCTTCATTTCTCCTGTTGAACCTCAATTTAAAATGCATTCTTCCAAACCTCATCCACAACTATAAATTTTACAAACAAACACATTTCTATCTTTATTGTTTCACAGGCTCATTTATTAATTAAATTTAGATTTGAAAATATTTGGGACAAGTATCTTTCATAGAATATAAATGCTTGTTTAAAAAAACAGAAATGTAAATACCAAGATAGGCAAAGATATTGGTATGAAAATCCTGTGCAGAATGTACATTTGAATGAAGGGAGAGCAAGTCAGTAGTGTAAGGATAAACATATCACAGGAATGGCAATTATTTCAAAACCACACATTTTTAACTAAACATTAAATTAAGGAAACTCATAATGATTCTGGCAACAAGCTATAAAAAAGTGTAAAGGTAGAGAAATTAAGCAAACTTAGCTCTGCCTGACAATGATATCAGGGGACAACGCTTTTGTCTCTTTTTTTTTTCTTTTTTTTTTTTCCTTTTTTTTTTTTTTTGGTATCACCAAAGGACAGAATTCAAACTATCAGGGATATGAATAATTGTCAAAGAAGATGGTAAATGAATTACTTGGACAGAAAAAGTAAGATAGGATTCCTACTAAGGAATTGGTATTTAACTATTGCTTTGAGATACAGCTGAAGATACAAAAGGCCTACAGTAAATTACAGCACCTCTCCTGAGGCTGCTGTTGCTCATAATATCAGAAACTTTATTTCAAACATTATCAGGCCAGACATTGAGGTCACAAACAGTTGTGCAAAGCCAAAATAACTCCTCTGGCACCTCTAGAGTTACTCTTTGAACTCCAGGGGTGTAATGAGGATGAGACATGCACCCGGGGTCTTCCAAAGGACCAGGTTTTGGATCTCTGGTGCTGAGGACATCAGAGGATACTGAACAGAGTAGCAGTAGGAACTGGAGAGATTTTGGTGGATGTTTTCCTGAGTTTACTGAGTTCAGAAGAGGTCTCTGAGGAAAAGGAGTATGACTAATGCATAATGCCATAACTTTAAAAGTGAACCTATAGAGACATAGTAGGAAACTACACACTAGTCAGTTTGACATGAGTTGTGAGCAAAAGCCTTTGAAACTCTTTTAAGAGTCAAAAGGGAGAACATTTGGAAAAGCACAGATTAACTGAAAATAGCCAGCATGGCTTCAGGAAGAAGAGGTCACCATGGCTCACTAACAAAGGGGAATTCTTCACGGATGTTACTGCTGGGCTAGGCAAGGGGCTACGGTGCACCATCACTGGGGCTGGGAGTTTCTCAAAACCATCTGACAAGCTCTGCAGTGGTAATTAATGGGCAAGGCATGGAGCTTATGGAACTGGAGGGGACTCGGCACATTTGGACTGAGTATAGGCTAAAGGAGAGATTACAAAAGATGACCTAAAATGGAAAATTTTAAAGCTGAAAAGTAAAAGAGGGCTACACAGAGCACTGCAGGAACATCAGCTGGCTTGAAGGGAAAAAAAAAAAAA
>VXAA01006448.1:30785-195991 GCA_013399115.1 Anseranas semipalmata
AAAAAAAGTGAAAGGAACGCTTGTTATTGATTCAGCAGATGGTAACCAAGATCACCACATCACTTTCCTTACAATACTCAGAAGTGACATGGGATAGCACTGAATTGCCAAGGATTTCAAAGTCTTCAGCAAATAATAAGCCCCTCAATGCACTGTAATCAGGTAAGGATTGCTATGGCCTTTTTTACAAGAGGGAAAACAGAAGCACCACAATATTAGTGGCTTGCCCAAGTTCACACCTCCTACTTCAGCTGTCTGGCACGTCAGCAGCACTCTCAGGAGAAAGGCAAAATCTAGGAGTAGGATCCTGGCAGGTAAATCAAAGGGAAAATATTTTTTCAATACCTTGTTTTAAAAGAAACATGCTTCAAATTTTGGGGGCAGACCTCATGAGACGAGAGAATGATGCTGAATGATGCTGGGGATTTGTCCATTGAAGCCTACTTCTGTGCCATTCCTCATGAGGCCTGGTGAGGCCCAGTGTCGGGGGGCTCTCAGGCACCTGAGGGAGAATTGGGGTGATTTCTTCCAGGGTCTCCCTTGCAGCAAGACAGTTTTCAAAAATCACCAACCTATATCTCCCAGTACAAATGCATTACACCCACCTGAGGTTTCAAAGGTGCAGATGGAAATAACGTCACAGTGCAATTCCACCTCACCAAATTGCCAGTCAGGAAACTCCACTGAAAGCCATTCACAGCACTCAAAAATGTGCTGGAGGAAGGCCCACATACACTTACTGCTATTATTACCGTATTGCTGACAGCATTAATAATAAAATCCCCTTTGGTTTTATTAGCAGCCCTCTGCTGTCACTGAATGCCACAACTCCCAGTTGCCGCTGCACGGACGCCAGCTCTGGGAGCCATGTCAGGGGTAGGTGCAGGAGGGGGCTGCGGCCTAGCCGGTGAGGTCTTTTTTGTGGAGAAGCCTGGGTGCCTAAAGGCCAGGTCTGTCCCCTGGAAAGACCACAATCCTGGAGCACTGTCCTACTGCCACCAGGCCAAGTGGCTCTGTCCTGGGCACGGAGGGGCTGGGGCTGCCCAGCCGCCCGTGCTGCTAAACCTCCCCTCAGAGCAATGAATCACAGAGCCACAGATTTCACTCTGAAACCTTGTCCAGACTTCTCCAGCTGTCGACAGGAACTGTAAAGGCCAGGACTTTCCTCTGACTGCCTGTGGGTTTCGAGGCCTCTTTTTCCTTTCCTTTTCTGGTGCTTCTTTCCCCTGTCTTACGTATTCTAATTAGTTTTCCTGGAGGAGTTTTACAAGATGAAGATAAGAAGAAGCTTATCCTGGGCAGTTGTTTGTCTTCACATTTTCCCTCACAAAAAAAGAAAAGAACTTTCAAGGTCTGAGTTTTGTATTTGAACCATTATTTGAGGGGCTAGAGGACAGAAATGCTCTGGGCGGTCAAGCAGGGAACTTTAAAAGGAATCCATCTGAAATGCAATAAAACAAATATTTGTGGGGATTTTTGAGGAATTCCAGCATATTCCCCACCTCCACCCCCCTTTTTTATTAGCTTCACCAGTGTTTGATGAGGCAGCTACATTCTCCTAGTGACTGAGAAAAGCCACTTTTATACTGTTTTTTAAGAAGGAACTTATGTGGCTGCAGGACTGCATTACCCCAACAGAGAGGAGCTTTTTGAGTCACAAGCTGACACTTCCTTTTCCCAGCCTTACTTTTTGGGAAGAGAAATATTTGATTTCCTTCAACAACTAGCATTTGGGATCAGCTGAGTATAGGTGGGAGACAGCACAATAACTATCTTTAAGCTACAGGGTAATTTTTTTAAATAAAAGATTGTGACCTGTGTCTCTCCTTTGACAGGTATCCCATCACTTACAAGCCCTATATCCTATCAGTTTGATTTCATAATCCACAACTTGGCCCACAAATTGCCAGAACTGCACTCAGCTTCCCTTTGTACATTCATCACCATCCCAGTTGTAGTGTCACGATGGAGACCACATCTGCACACCTTGCTGAAGTGGCTTTTGAGCTTAGGAAAAACCGTGGATCTCCCTCCCACAGCATGCTGTATGGGTTAAAATATCAAAGGGCTTTAAAATGCAATTAAACAAAATAATGAAAGTACACAAGGGGCTATTGAACAGGAATATATAGACATAACCTCCAGCTCAAAAAGTGCCAGGCCACAGACTGCCAGAAAGGACATAGAAATATTGGACAAGCATCACTCTAAGATAGACCTGGTTTTATGCTAAGATATCCTTTCTGGTGAAGCAATGATGCAGTGTCCACTGAAGAGCTAAGTGGTCTAGCAGATGTTGAATGCAAATTAAAGCCCCATGAGGAGGAAGCCATTTTTCACAACACTGAACTACAGCACATATATTTTATTCTGCACATGTCCCTGTTGTCATCTTTTTTGATTTTTTTTAATATGTGCAACTGGTGTTCAGCTTATAGAAATCACCACAAGAAGAAGAGAAAAAGCAGGCACAGGAGCCAACAAGAGGACTACAGCATCTGCTTAGGAGGTGTCTAGCTGCAAGCCTGCAGATTTAGAGTTTTCTATATGAGGAGGAATGGGAGATCTAGGGGAAGATTTGAAGATGGATTGGGGCAGGGATGGCAGAGAATTTGGAAGTTGAGGATGGGGTTTATAAGGGATGGGGTTGTTGAAAAGAAAGGTGGATATTTGGTTATTGGGTGGGAGAGTAATGAAGGAATGAGAGATCATATGGGCACCTTCTCCCCTCTGTCCACATGAGAATCTCTAATCATGGTCATCTTTCTGAAGGGAAGAGGACTAAGTTTCCCTCTTCCTACCTTCTCTCTCTCTCACTCACACACACGCAGATAAATTCACATGCCCCTGATTATCCAGCACCTACTCTCATTTTTACTACTGGGAACAGAGTATCAGATTTTTATTCTATTGATAGAGTTTGGGAGAGTGAGAATGCTTTCACTTTCAGTGGTGATCCTGACACCTTCAAAACAGTTTTTGAACAGCTTCCCACACAGGAAAAGATCTACAGACGCTATGGCTCCTTCTTCATCCCACTCATCCCATCTCACACCTCAATGAGGGGAATGCATATTTGACTCTCTCTCTGCCGCTTCTTAACTAACAGATAAAGACTTCAGTCCATGAGAAGAGATCCTGAGGTTCCAGACTGAATATCTGGGAAAGCCCCATCAGAGGTTATGTTCTGGACACCACATCCCAGAAGATAACCAATGAATCTGGACTGTGTTGTGTCTCCTGAGAAACAGACTTGCAGCAGTTTTGGAGTAAGTAGCAAGAAGAACACATTTTTTCAAAGATGTCACAGGAAAAGATACTTGCCTAACACAGCTGACCAGAATAATTGTGTATGTCCAAAGAACTAGAGGAAGAACATAGATAAACTGGGTGCCAGAATACACAGGCAAACATTTTTTCAGTATAAATAATATGAACCAAAGTACTTTCTCTGCATTGTTATGGATTTTGTAAAAGTTGCACGTGGTTTTATAAAGGAAAAAAAAAAAACTTTAGGAAAGTTTTATGAAGTACTATGTATTTACTGGGATTGCTTTTTTGCATGTCCTTCCTTAGAGGGAGAGGAAACTATTATATTTTTGTAGCTCAGGAAAAAATATGAGGTATATACTTTGATATATTTGCTATGAATGTAAGGTCACTATCCATTTTTCATTATATGCAATATATATATACACACACAAACACACTTTGCTTGTCCTTGCAGTACATGCATTTCTACCAAGTCTATCGCAAAACAGAACCCAACTGCCTTGAAACACAAGAAAAAAGCCAAAGCTGGAAAGTGTTCCAAAGTACACCTGAGCCAAGAATCTACATCCAAACTGTCCCCAAAACATTAGAAACTAAATCGTTTGGGCCCATTTCCACTGCTATGAAATCTATCCTTTATTATTAGCTGCCATACAGCTGCTTTAATTTCTGTCCAAGTCTCCTGTGGACAAAGCAGAGAACTAATGTGGTAAGTTCTGTGTCAGATTCTCCTCTCTTTGTTGTTACGCCTCTTTCCCGTGTGCTGCTGACATAATGCCATTTAATTAACTCAAGACCCTGCAGTTTTATTTATTTCTTTATTTTCTTTTCAAGAAAATGGATGTGAGATCAACAGTTTTGTAGGAAGTGGCTGTATGGTTTTGAACACATAATATTTTTTCCAGAATCAAAGCAATAGATTTTCATGGGTTATATTTCTGGGGTTTGGGTTTTGGCAAGTTATTTTTGACTCAGACAAAATCTTTTCTTCACCATTACTGGAAGAGGTGAAGGTGTAAGTGACCTCTCAACTGCTGTTCTCTGGTTATTACAATAAAAAGTAAGAGTCACCCACTGAACTTGTCCAGTGAAGGCACTCAATAAAAAAAAAAAAAAAAAAAAAAAAAAAAAGATTGAAAGCAAAGCAGAGGAAGTACTTTCTGTTCTGCCGTGACTTAAACCAAATTCGTTATGTTGGGGCATCCACTGTGACCTTATTTTCCCCTCTCCCTCCACAAAAAGTTTTTCTTCATATTCTACATTGTTTTCCACACATTGAGTCTACTTATGATTTTTTCCCTGCGTGGTTACTGTTGTCCTCTTCTCCTACCTCTGTGTCACCTTGCTGTTTGTGAGGGACTGTCTCCTAGGCTATTGCCTTGCCTCACATCCTTCTTCACACAATGTTCCCACCAGATCATCAGCCATGCTTTACTCAAAAATACTGTGGAGGTTTTTGAAAGATCATCCCTAGGTCTCCACATATTGCTCTAGGTATTTCCTAGGGTGTTCAGAGTGATCATCAGAGTTTGCCACACTGTTGGGCTTGAGCCAGAATGACTCTGTTGGGTCATTCTCACATTCTTCTGATGGCCCCTCCACTTCCTCCCAGTTTTAGGCTTTCATGAATCCTACTATTTCCCCCAGACAACCTCTGTAGTTGGAGAGAAGCACATCCAAACACGCAGCTGCTGAGTGCACAGGTGGGCATGCTGGCACTGTGACAGGCAAGAACTAGTCTGTTTAGGACACCAGGCAGAAGGGAGATTTAGGGGGGAAAGGTGGACAGCAAGGAAGATAATGTAAATGCCTATATCAATCCTTGCACTGCTGACCACTCAGGTAGAAATATCTGGCTGTGGTAGGACTGCACACAGAACTGGAACAGCACTCATCCTTCTTCCACACAAACTTTATTCTTGCTTTCATATAGGTGGTAAGAAATACGGAATTAACCAAATCAAAAAGGAAGGCTCTGGGAGTCTTTGGCATGGTCTTTGTGCTATGGATTTTTCAATTCTCGTTATGTCCTGCACAGTATTCTTAAAGACCTTCCCAATCCATCTGGCTGGTGCAACTTGGAAATAGGGTTGCCAAAAGGAAGGAATAAGTATGTGCATGATAAATATTCACGGTGCATGAAATAAGAAAAGAAACTGTTCCCTCAGAGAGAGAAAAAGAAAGAATAATGCCTAAGTTATGGGAGATATTAGTGAATACTGTAGTGCCGGCAAGAACATGTGAAGAATTGGTGCACATATGCTATTAATAACTTTTTAGATATCATCCTTTTTGCTGCACAAATAGGTTTACAATATGTTTTTTAACTAGCTCAGCAGAGATGAAGAAAATGGTACAGTATGAAGGAAGGCAAATGTTTCCAATTCCCCCGCTACAAAGGCATAATAATATCCCTAAAACAAGGCATTTCCCACTCCTCTGTCCATAGCTTCTCTGCCATAACAAGCCTCTCACATTGGCTCAAATTGCAGGTGTGCCAGACTCAGAATCCAGCATGGAGTACTTAATTTTTTTGAGTTTGAAGATTTGTTTTACTGGGTAGTACCTCCCTCTACAACCAAATAAATCCTGGAGGTTCAAACTCCCTTGTAATCCACATATGCATTTGACATGTGAATCCTCCCAGATCCATGCCTTCATTTTAGGTACTAGCGGCCTAAGTTATGGTACAGTACCAACGAAATCATCAGGTGTACAGAATTTAAACACTGTAATTTAACGGCACAGAGATCTGACATGAGAGACTGGGTGAAAACAGTTAAAGCCAAAACTATGTTTAGAGTTAAAAAATGCAGGAAATACAAAGTGAGTGCCCACATCAAAGTATCTGTGACTACTCTGAATGGCATTTGCACTTCCAGGCTCCCACAGTATTATTTGCTTTAGCATTTGTGGTTGATCTGCAGTCGGACCAAGCAATATACTTTAGGAGTGCATCTGAGGAGATAATCTGGGAAAACAATGTGCTTTTGCTCTGTTTCCTGAACAGGAATATCATCAAAACTTTCTGAAATCAAAAACAAAAACACAGCAAAGCACAAAGGGGTCACATCCCGGTCAGGCTGGAACCTGGAGAGTGGCATATACTGCTCTCCCTCCAGCCAACACTTTCCCTCACCTTCTCCAAATTAGCCACCATACAAATCTTTCATGACCTAAATGAAGTGCTGAAGAAATAAAAATTAAGATAAAAAAATGGAGATGAAGTTAGAGGAGTTAAGATGGGGTCAAAGCTGATTTACAAATTACAGTTACGCAACAAAAAACAATTAAATTAAACCTGACATACAACATCACACCAGAGTTTCACCTTGTCCTGGGTCTTCTCCATGGCAGTATCAATGCTGGATTCAGGATGGGACATCTGAGTTGCTAGTAAATGTGTCTCTAAGTATCTGAAGAACAGCCTCATGCACCTCCTTGTAGATTTATGCAAAGAATGGGATACATTTGCAAGGTACATAGTACTGCAATATCTAAGCAAAGCCCATTTTTGCACATCTTTCATCGTCTCTTACATGGTCCCCCCAGATTGATTTGAACTAAGGTTGATGAACCTTAGCAAGCTTATCACCTAAAGGTGAGCTTAGAATTCATTATCATTCTCATCCTTTTTCATTATTATATCTGCCCTGTGATAGGAAATGGAAATGCTCACCACTGAGGATGAAGGATCTCTGCAGTAGGAGCAGTCATTTCATTATACACAGGTACAGCCCTGGGCACACAGAACCCCAAATGAAGGGCACCACTGAAATAACACATGCAATTCACTGCCACAAATGAATCCATGAAGCATGAGACCTGAAATTCATTTTAAGTATTATTTTCACAATGTTTTGTAATTTTCTGTCTACACTATGTGGTTTTGATCTGTTTTGTTCTTTACTACAAAACATATTCTTAAGATAGAATAACCTTTTGTAGAATTATTTCCTGTATTGACTGTAGGAGATTTTGCTGGAGTAAATAACACCCCAAAAATTTGAATGAACTTTAAAAGTTTGATCTTCCAGTACCTAAATGTCATCTTGTCATTTTTACCCATGCAGAGTGAGTGTGGACCACTGCCAGACCAGAAGGACAACAGAAACACAGAATTACACAGAATCACAGAACCATTTAGGTTGGAAAAGACCTCCAAGATCATCTAGTCCAACCTATAGCCTAACACTACCAAGTCAAAAGGCTGCAGCAGGAGTTCCTGGGTGCCAAAGCAGAAGCAGAGCCTGTGATCTTCTCAGTATTACATGTACTGAGTCAGAGTCTCCTCTGCTTCTCAAAAAAAACAACCAACCAACCAAACAGACAAACAAACCCAGACAAACTGCCCTGCTCTGTCATCATTTTCCATCCTATTTCAGCTCTTCTGAGTAGAGAAGAACCAAAGCCTGTGTGTTCAACTACCATATCCAACTTTTGAAATGAAGAAGTCTTCTGCTTTTTATTGCTGAAAAAGGGCAAACATGCATCTCACCACTAGTTTGTATACTTCTCTCAGAGATAATATATTCTCTTTTTTTCCCAACCCACTGGCTTACTGGTTGTACAGAAGCTGACCTCTGAGTAGATGCCAAATCTGAGACCAGTGGGCCCTCCTGGGGCACTGTTCTTCAGCTAACCCAAGGGTTTCCAGGCTGTCCCAGGCATAGATTCGTGACAGGACCAGGGAGGGATGAAGGTCCTTCGGCATGTCTTTTCTCTTTGGATAACTGGGAGCACCCCACACAAAGACTAGGTTCTGTATTCCCTCCCCATACAAGAGCTGCCTCTTTCTCCACATGCTACTAATATTTCCCTTCCCCGAATTTTTCCTACTTTCACTGGGTCACAAATTACATAATGGACTAGTAATATTTTCCATGTTATTTTTCCCCTCTATTCCTAAAGCAAAATTATTCATTATTATTAGCTTGGTTTTCTTTTTGAACTACCATTTCATATTTAGTGGATATCATTACTGATGTGTTGACATTAAAGTTATTGATTTTTTTTCTAAAAGAAAGTAACTACATCAAGCACAAAAATAAGTAACACTTCTATAAATAAAGATGTTACTGCTAAATATCTAGTAACTACTTAAAATTTGCCCAAACAAAAAATTTTTCAATGCATGTCTAAGAACTAATGACAAGCCAAGGATAATCAATAAATTGAACACTACATCTTAGATACTGTGTTGGGCACCTAACTCATGGGATGCTGTACCTGTTGACTGATTGAGATTCATAAAAAGTTTCTGCTCAAAAGGAATTTCATTCTTACACTTGATTCTGAAATATCCATGAATGTTTGTACAATCAAACTTGTTCCCTTACTGATACACCTCAATGGCGTGCAATAAAGGCATAAAGAAAGGCTGAATCAAAACTCGTCCGTATTGTGCTGAAAGTTGTTTCCAAAGGTAGGTTTATGCCACTCAGCCACTTGTTGCTAGTCCAACAATAAACAGTTGCTACTATACCTTCTTCCAAGGAACTTTATTTTGCACTTTAACATGTTGCTATGAATCAATATTGTACAGATGTCTTAAGTTTGTTATATCATAGGAATTTAGAAATGACTAGCTTATACCAGGAGAATACCAGTGTCCAGTCTTCACATGTTGTTGTACTAAGACCTTTAGATGAACATGAAAGAACCCCAACAATATGCAAGAATAGAGTGGTGTCTTTCTCTAGGATGAATGTCTTCCTAACACTGAATAAATACTGGCATGAAAGAGTACCTCTCTTGTATTTTACAGTCTTACAATCCAATTCCTTTTCTAGCTTCTTTAGATGCCTACAAGTGCTTTGACACAAGTCAAGTATTGGCCAAGCAAAGTAAGTTCCAGTTAGCAACATTCTGTCAGCTCCGCATTTCACTATATGTTTATCTGTGCACAATCAGCTTATTCACTTCTGAGCA
Source organism: Anseranas semipalmata (assembly GCA_013399115.1). Taxonomy (NCBI): domain Eukaryota; kingdom Metazoa; phylum Chordata; class Aves; order Anseriformes; family Anseranatidae; genus Anseranas; species Anseranas semipalmata. The sequence continues at coordinate 39,990 of VXAA01006448.1, forward strand.
TTGCAACCTAAGAGGCCTCTCATTCCAGAAAACATGGTGGGAAGCAGAAAGAAAAATAAAAAGATTCTTAGTGGAGAAAACCATGAGAAAAAAAAAAGGAAGACAGATGGATCTGACCATCATATCCGTGGGCTTCAACCAGACTAATTACCTATTGAAGAACTCGCTGATGGTGCAACACCACAGCCAATCTCAGCTCTGCAGCAACTCCATTATTTACAGACAGCCCAAACAACTCGCCTCCCAGACAAAGAGGAGCCAGCTGGGGTACATGGTCTTGCATCTTTTGCACATTCCTTCAGGTGAAAAATGTCAAAAAATTTTATTAAGTTCCTACAACTAAGCATTTTGTATGGTATGTTTTTATATGCACACATATGTTTTAGTGTTAAATAAGTTTTTTCTTCAGTTATGGATTTTAGTTTCCCTCCCCTTTCTTCATCTCTTTCTCTAGTCATTCTAGGAGTTCTCCTTGAATATACTGCTTTTCTTACATCTATGTTTTTAAAATCCTTTCTAACCAGAAATGAATGAGCTATTCCCGTGAAGCCTGTCTTGTTGATTTGTATGATACTACAGTTAGTCAATCAAAACAGTTGTCAAAAAAATGCATTTTCTTTGATATTTTTGAAAAAGAACACAATTTTTTGTATTTTACAGGGAGAATATGTATAATTTCAGGTCCAGAATTTAAAAACAAACTATAAAAAAAAAACAAAATGCAGATTGTGGCAAATAAAAAAAATCAACCTTCCCATAGGGTCCCTTATTATTTGAGTAAATCATAACCTGGCTCAAAAACTTCAGGAGCTTTGGATTTGGCAAATGCTTGAAAACTTCAAGTAGACAAAGGTTGCCAATGGAAAAAATTCTTTTTGTTTTAGTGAAGCTTAAAATGTCTTGTGATTTTTATTAACTTGAAGATTTTAGAAGATGACAGAATCCATAAATCAAAAAAAAATATATTAGTCACAAATAGTCCAACATGTTTTCTCATAGTCATATGATAAATCCCCTATGCATTCAGGTCATTCTCATGATCCATCTTTATCCATTTTTATTAGACTAACATTCAGAACCTTCTGATTATTTCATTCTTATGCTAACAGCAGTTAAAAAGCAAAGATGTAACAATGCACACACAAACTTTGTGGGACATATATAATGTCAAAGATCACAAAGGGATCAGCAATGGCAGAAGAAACCATCTGGCAGCCAGGATTTGTTAACTGCTAAGTGTATTATTTATTTTTATTACCGTAGGGTATTAATCAAGACTACAGATTATTACTTATTTGTTTAGTGTCAGTGCCATTCTTGGCAGTGGGTAACACACTAAATAAAGGTAGTTTTTATCATAAAAGAAAGCAATCTAAAAAACAGACACATGAAGGACAAAACACACCAGGAAACTCAGAGATGGGGATTGGCAGCTTTTAAAATATTTGATTAATACACTCATTTCTTCTGAGTACTGCTGTTATTAATGAGTTAGTGCAAAGAGCCGTAATCAGGATCTGTGGACCATTTGCTAGGTGCTCTGGAAACACACACAAAGTCATCAAGGGAAAACTAATGGAGACAGGAGTGCGAGCTGGAAATAAATGGGGTGTTGAGGCCAGACTCATTATTAGTGTTACCGAGAGGGCAACATGAGGAGACATGATGTGAGACGAGATCTCAGACATCCGTTAGTGTTTCCTCATTTTCCCCAGAGGAATGGCAGCTCCAGACAAGGAAGAATAAATGGAGAAAGAACGAGAAGAAACTACAGGGGAGACTTGTCTCAAACATATCTAAAGAGTGCCTCATTTGCTCCTCCTGCTTCCCAACAGATACGTTTCCATCCTCTTCTGGTTCTGCGCTACTTCAGTTGCAGCAGTCAGGTAAGCTTGGCCCACACACTTACCATTATCAAGCCAATATCAAGTTTGAATGTGGTTTTGATAAGCAGGTTGTTCTCTCTCCTTCCATAGCCAGAGAAGAAACAGTTGTGCCAAGACAGAGGTTACCTTATTAAGGATTAGGATTAGACCTAATATAGGCAGCGTGTGCAGGTCTGCTCAGATGCTGTCTCAGTCTACAGGTCGCTCAGTCCTGAGTTTTAAATCCAGCTTTGCTCCTTAAAATTGCACTTTGGTACAACCTCCACAGTAGCTGTCTAGCCAAAGAGCAGATGGGTGCACAACTCATGTCTGTGCCTGGTTGGGCTCCACAATTTCCTTGTGTGTCTGCCTTGCAGGGCTCACCTGGTCAGCAGTGGAGACTTCTGTGGCTGGGAATGGGCCTGGGCTCCCCATCAGGTGTATCAGCGCTCACTTTGATGACACAGCCCATGGGAAGCGTGTGGTGACCACACCTGCACTCCTGCCCTCTTTCTGCCCTTCCCGATTTTCTGCTGGTAGGTGAGAGTGCTGTACCTGCAAGGGATGCTGACAGAAAGAGACCCTTGGATGATTGTGGGGAGGATCTCTCTTTCAGTTTTGAAAGAAAGTCTTCTGATACCTCCTACAAGAGAAGGATTTCAGACTCTGTAGCCTGACTCATATGGCACCCAACATCTCTGAATAAGCTCTCTAGAGATGGGCAGACACCTGCATCCTCTATTTTACCTTGGGGAAAGTTCCAAACACACTGCTTGCTCACAGCAGGGTCTGCTTGGGATCACAACCTAATTCTTCCCATTCAGGAAAGGACAACAGCCCTGAAGAGGATGGGCTCCTGAAAACTAAGCACTATAAAAAACAGTGTTCCTCTCCTTACCTCCCCTTTCTTTTTTTCCTTTCCGCTGTTTCCACGGCTTTTGCTAGGAATTTCACTGAGATTCATCTCTTGTCAGAGGTCTTCTAACATGATCTTTTAAAGACAGTGAAGCTTTATATACATCTATGACCGGACACATCTGCATCTAAGGCATATTGCCAGTTATAAGACTGAGCCCAGCTGTGATCTAGCACCTTGGTGTAAATCAGCAGTAATTACGTGATATAGAAATTCCATGACATTGAATTGCTCAAGCACAAAATGGACAGAAGAGGCAGCACTCCTAAGTGGGCTCATCTTTCCCAATTTTCTCCCTTTATATATCCACCATCCTTCTCATGCAGAGGTGCAGATCTTCCAGGTCTGGACCCTGGGAGCTCTTTTGCAGATGTCACTTGGCAGCACGTGTTCACCCCCAGCATGATGCAAGGGGTGCCCTTTGCCTGGGCTTGGAGTAACTGCTTTGCACACTTGACATCGTTTAAATGTAAGTTCTCTGGATACATAAACACAATCACATTTACCTTCTTTCTGGTGTTTTGCTAAGAATCTGGTACTGCCAAACAAAGAAATGCATAAATTTCACAGACAATGGATGTCTGACCTCCCACTTTCTACCATGTCTTCTCATGGTTGCCCTCTTAGCAACCTGCAAAGGTTTTGCATTCTGCAGACCACAGAGTGAATGTGATTAACTTTGCCAGCTTGGCAGTTACCTACTACAGATGATGAAAAAAAAAAAGGTTGGATTCTTCTGGTTTTAAATAATGCTACCCAGTTCTGCATGTAGGATGATGATCAAGTAGAAATTTCCTGCACAGATTTAACAAACATTGCCATGCCATACTGTAGGAACATGGTTTTCTTTAAGCTCTGACCTGCTTCTAATATTATCCACAATAGATGAGTCATTGCTACTGTAAACTTAGAGGGAACTGAATATGAGGATTTGAGGACAAAGAGCACAAATCTTAAGGAAACCAGCTTTCCTTACTTACATTGCTTATGGAACAGTTTGTTTCTATATATATCATTTAAGAATCATATATAGCACCGTCACTTTATTTCTGAGGAACATGATTAGGCATCAGAGAAACGTGTGCTTTGTTTATGAAGATGTATGTTTCCATACTTTGTGTAAGGATGTTTCCAATGGGCATAGGGAGGCAGCTTGTGTTCTCCTTACATATCTGAAACATTGGGCTTGGTTACTAGATCTCAGATTAATTATAAACATTAAATAATACAATTAAAAAACTTGTAAAGAAATTGCATTGTAGCCCAATTGATTTTATCAATGCATAATGTTCACGTCCCAGTCCAATTTTCAGCCTATTTAAACCTCCCTGAACGAAAGCATTGCTTGGCTGTTCACATGATTGTTCATATGTCACTTTTATTGCTACAATTACTAATCTGGAAGATATTCATGTAAGAACAACAACAGAAATACAGGTTAGCCGCTTTTACCGTTTGCAGCATTAAACCATCTTTTCAGCACCGATCCACAATTGCAAGACGAAGGAGAAAAAAGCTTTTTGTACTACTATGCTATCAAAAAGGCTAGCCATTATGTTACTGTTGCACTTTCCTGAATAAACTAAAAACAATATTTCAAAAAAGGTGCAACTACAAATTACTGAGCTGAGTGAGTAGCTGCAATTAGAAAGGAAATGAAGAAAATGGACAGTGGGGTGCCTTAATGTGAAATGTGGCATTGATAAATCAAAGGAAACGTGGAATTTGAGCAGTAGATATTTCAACTCATTACCAAAGATAACTTGCATTCTTTGTTAGCACAGGCAATTTTGCATTTTCTCAGAAAGATTAAAAGGCCCAGTAGATGCCATATCATTAGAAATAACATATTCATATAAATAAATAAATCCCCCTTTAATAAAGAGTTCCCCTTTAATTCCTGCTACAGAGGCAAAAACTCCAGACAGATATACACCAGGAGTTGTGCGAGACTGGAGAAAAAGGGTTCTTCATTGCTGGAACAAAACACTCATAGTTTCCAGAGTAAATGTCCTAATTTCTCCATAAAACATACCATATTTAAGGGAAAATCACAGGTTAAGCACTGAAGCATGCCATAAGTGAAAACAGAATTAAGAAATTAAACATATGCTAAGCGTAGTTAACATGGTTATAGATTTCTTTTGCAATAACCGAAATCAGTTACCATGTAATGTTTTGTATCCTACATATAACAACTGTACACATTTTCTTCCCATTAACTTACCCTTTTTATTGACTTACTATATTTTCCCAACTGTCTGATTTTTTGAATATGATGTAGCTTAGGGACAAAAGTCAATAAAATTTGGGGGACATGGTATAAACTATTTTTCTAAAATTGCAATTTATGATTAGACTTGATTGTAAAAACTGGAAAAGCCAACCATAAACCTCTCTGAATGACAAATATTCCAATTTGTGGAAACAGTTTCTATAGCAGCAGTTGCCCAACCATGGTGCCTGAGAAGGGCAATTTTCACAAAAAGTTTCTCCCTAGCATCCTCCACAGTCAACCTTCCCTATCTCTGTGACCACAGGAGAGAGGCTAGATCACTGGGACGAACTATGGATTGCCCTCCACCTCTCAGGTAAAACACAGTAGGTAAACTTCAGAAGATGAACTAACTGCTTGCTAGTGAATTCTAGCTACTTGCAAGTTTTGAAGTGTTATTAATCTCAAACTATTTGCAGCAGAACCTTTAAATGAGATTTATGGATTTTCTGAAGGAACCTGGTCTTTTTTTTTCTAAATTACCTGACAATAGGTAGAAATGATCCCAGGGACAAGGCAGTCTTCTGTCATAAGCTCAGCTTGTTTGATACAGAGGTCCAAAAAACACAAATCATAGGATTTTCCCTTTTACAATCCCTTCTTTTCAGTAAGATGTAGGTCTCAGACATCACTGCAGAAGGTGGTTGATTCACAGTGAGATGCAGAATGCCGTTAGCCACCCCTATGGGATGATAGTAATCCATGCAAAATTCAAAAGGAATTATGCTTACTGGGACATCCCATTCTGTCATGCTTCTGCTAAACAAAGCATTAGAGAGGACAGGAAAGTCTGCTCAGGAACAGATAGCGAAAATATGGGTAAAAAGGATCGAAGCAGCTTCACAGACTGCCTTCAAAAATGCATGGGAACCCTTCCTCTACCGTTTTCGTGGAGTGCTTTGTTGAAACAAAGTCATACACAAAGCTTTGTTCACTGGAAGGTTTGTTTGGATATAATTTGTGCCCTCAGCTTCTTTAAGATGCATGCATATATTTAGGAGGACAAAAAATAACAACTTCCAGCATCTTGATGAAGTAAGAGGGATGGAGTCCTGGTGAGGTTCAAGAACCATCATATTTGGTAGAAAGCATGGTAGAGATCATACCAGTTTCTCAAACTCCTCAGGCAAAGACAAGGCAAGTAAGCAACATGCTTTCATTGTTGCTTATTGGAAGGGAAAGATGAAAAATGTACTTGGCTGCCAGTTAACACAGAGATGGAGAAGATGCATTGAGACTGCTACCTGACATAAAGAGGACTGAAAATTAAATATTCACCCACAGGTCGAGACTTTGGCATTCCTACTGAGTGCTGACTTCAACCTACAACAAGAGTCTCCCTCATCCTATGGCACTTTATTAGTCATGTGCTGATGGCAAGGAACTAGAAGAAGACACGTTTTCTTCTAAATGTGGAGCAGCCTTGTAAGACTAGAAGAAATACCTGTACGTCATACTAGTTACAACATTAAAACAAGACTAGTCTCTAGAATTCTTCCTGCCCATCTCCATGCTACAGATTTAAAAGAAAAGGTTATTTTCTCTAATCTGAAAAACACTGCAAAAGTTGTGTCACATCTCTGAGAAGAAGAAGCAAGGGGGACTTACCATCAAGCACCAGCTCTCCATGCTTTATTCTGACTGGTGAAGATGATAGTGTTCATCTGCCAAATTACTGGGTTAGCAAATAGATTGCAACTATGACAGTATAGGAAGATTTTAGATATATTGTCCATTTAGAAAAAGGATTTATAAATAATGTGCAAAGTGTGGTTTCTTACTGTGAAATATAAACGTAGCCACGGATTGGGGAAATCTGTTTGGGATTCCGTGGTGGCTAATCAAAGCTGGCATTGCCTGCAGGTGGCCTATATGCCAACTTAGCATAGCTTAGAAGTATGCAGGCCATCAAGTGATTGAACAGATTGTTTTTAGGAAGCTGAATATAACTGATTTGATTTAGGCAAGGAGTTAGTTAGAAAACACTCTTGGAGCATAACAGAGGGATTTTAACAGCATTTAAGTATGTTCAGCTGGAGACAAAAACACAAGGAAGAAACAAGTGGAAAATTGTAAGTAGCTGTGGTTTCTTGTATATCACAGTGAGCTACAGTGGCAGACGAATCAGTCTTACAAGCTTCTGGTATCTGTACAATTGCAGTAATGCAGCGGTAGAAAAATCCCTGCATCCATGAGGAAAATTGCAAAGGTTCATACTGCAGACTGAGTTTGTCAGATCAGTTAATTAAAAAACTATGCACATATTTGCACTCTCATATGTAAAATTTATAGTATACAAATTAACTCTCGTCTTCACTACAGGATACAAACAGGTGTCCTTGTTTTTGACAGTGTATACAAATGAAACAGAACAATTGTATAAGAAAGGGCAAAATATAAATGTTTTTAAAAGGATTATCATTTACAAAGCACAGGGTCTGATTCCAAAAATTTCTACAGGATCTCTTTGAAAAGCCTTGTGCAAGGCAAGCTGTTGCTCCTCTGACTGCCATCTTGGATTTTTTTCCTTTGCATACTGGCCATCCATACAGGTTTTAAAATGTCAGCCATTGCTATGGGGATCCTGTAATGGACATTGCAGGAACACAGGGATCTCATAGTTATCTTTCTCAGCTGAGACCTACGGACACAACTAAAATGCAAATAATAAATATTTATAACTTTGCCTAAGAGTTAAAGTGATCATTTCAGACAATTACATATGATTGAGGTAGGTCCCTGATGTGCCTGTCCGTGTTTCATTCATATTTTCCTGCTGAGGTATAAGCTCGGCAATAGCCAGTTTAAGTTTATGCTACATATTTTCATTATATGTTCTTCTTTACACAGGACCATAGCAGTTAGTTGATGGACCAGGCCCCACTCTTAGTTACTCTGGAGCAAACCCCTTGGATTCAGTTGAATTACACTGGTATATAACTGGAGGAATTTCCTCTGATGGATATAATTTCCATGCATGATATACGTACGTTCCTCAACAGTAATTAAGACCAGATGGTGCTTCATATTTATACTGAAAGTGTGTGGCTATTGCTTCTCTCTGATACCTCAGAAAGCAGTTTTCTGCCATTCCCATACATGGCCGGTGCTTTCCCACACATTTGACAGCTAATAAGTTACAAAGATTCCCCCGAACAAGTATCTAATGCAATTTAAAATTGAAAAACTTGGCAAAGAATTAGGCAACAGGTGCCTGGTATCCATCTATCGTGTATTTACAGCTGGAAGAGTTACAAGCTGGGCCTTTCTAAAAAAGGTTTGGAACTCTGTGTCCCTGGAGGAATGTGCGCTCAGGGCTCGATGAGGGAGTGGGGACGGCACCCGCTCAACAGGGGCCACGGTTGGAAAACAAAGTGAGGTGCATGAGCTGAGGTGTGAGACTGCACGTATGGGTGCATGCAGGAAGATGAGGTTAACTTACATTTTTAGATTGGCAATCCTGGGACTTTCCACACATGTTTTAGGCTTGGGAAGACTCCAGAAACACCCGCCAGGATCGCTGATTTATTCAAGCTTTATAAGAGAAACCCTGAAAACCTTTAGGTATATATATTTTATACATATGTATGTATACACATGCACACATATATATATGTATTTATAAATATATATATACATACGTGCATATTTTTCAATGCTCAAAGTCCTTTACTTGCTGCCACTGAAACTGAAAGAAAAACTTCTTACACTGGCAAATACATTAGTACTACTACAGGAGATAAATAGGACAGTGACTGATAATCACAGTTACCACCTGTGACTCAATTAATTTATCAGACATAAACCCTGCGTAAACACACAATGAAGGACTGTTTCTGTGGTGTGGAATATCCCCCTAGAGATATTTGCAGAGGCTACACTGAGGATCTAACAAATGTATCACACTCTTTACTTTCTAAGACAAAAACCTCTAATTGTGTTACTCGTGAAAAACAGCTGTAGCGCAGGATATAGGTTTTTATCAATAATCATGTCTCTGAACAGACTAGTCTCCACTGAACTGTTGCACCTCTGAATATGGATGAAATTCTAGAATTAACTTTGCAAACAAATTCTTTTAGTAGTCTGGGCTGAACCAAAACTATATTTGAATAAGCCTAGATTTTTAAATAAGATCTTTCTTTTTCTTTCTGTTTTCTTCATATATTGCAGCCGACTAGAGAAGGTCATAGAAGCATAATTGGATAACAAATTGTGTGACTTTCATAAGAGTACAAGTAAGGGTTCCTAGAAGACTAAGGACAATGAGTGATCAGCCTTTATACTAGTGGGTAATCACCTTCTTTCCACAGACATATACTCAGAGTACGTATTTGTTATATGCCTGCACAGTATTTAGCTCAGCGGTTGTCCAGATCCAGACTGCAGTTTATAACTATGTCGGCAATACAAAAGTCAGAAAATCAACAAACAGTGAAGAAGTATAAGTAGCCCTTTCTTTCTAACACTCTCCGACATATCTGATGGCTCAATCTGAGTATTCTGTTTCAAGTGGATGAAAGTACGGACCAGATGATTTTAGAGAGTATCAGGATAAATTACACTACAGACCAGAATTGCTCTAGTCTAAATCAAAGCTTGCTTCCTCTCTTGCCCATCCCCAGGCATAGGTATTCGTATGTGCTCTTGGGGCTGTGTATGGTCACAGGGAAGCAGAACAGTCGCCAACATAGAAACAGTGCCCATGTCCACATCCCACCATCAGTTAATCTCCACATCCTGATGTCCACATCCCACCATCAGCTACCCTTTGCATCCCCTTCCAGCTGTCTTGGTGTAATTTAAATGATCATCTAGGTGAAGAATGACTAGTTTTAGCTGAACCCAGCAAGAGAAAGGTTTTGCTAGTAGAGACAGGAAGGCATTTTCAAGACCTTGCCTTCTCAGTACTGCCAGTTCTCATAATTGTAATTAATGTTTGTTTTGTTCAGAGCTCCAGGTTCTGGAGTTGTGTGATTATGTGAAAATCTCAGCTTTCATTAAAAGAGAAAGCAGCTTCTGTGCCTGCAGAGACAAGTCTGAAAACACGAACACAAGGCCTGAAAAAAAAAAAAAAACCTGAAAGAAAATAAAAAGTAGTTTAAAAGAAGTTAATCGCATGAATTTTGAGGGTTTCAATTATCATTTCTAAATGCATTAGGCTAGATATGCTACACCTTACAGCTAAAACACTCCTTTCAAATGAAGGTAACTTTATGTTTCAGAGCCCATTTGGCTTCCCCAGAGCGAACAGATGATCAAACAGAAAGAATGGAAAGGAAAGAACAAAGAACTTCACTCCTATGACGATCAAATAAATTGGCCCCTAACCTACCATTCACCTGCTCAGGCACGTTGCTGAGTGCAGCACGCCAGGGTACCTGATCACTAGAAGTCATCCAAGATATGGAGATGGAAAGTACCAGACACATCCACATGATTTAGGAGCCACCGTGACAATAAGTGGAGCTGGGCTTTGTGCCCCGCACAACTTCTAACTGGAACCTGTCTCTCTGGCGAAGGATATGAGCAAGCTATTTTTTTCCTTCTTTGTTTTTCCCCTACAGACAAGAAGATGGACTAGTGTCTTGGCCTCCTTGGTTTGTATGTCGTTCCCAGTCCTGCCACATAGTCTCAGCACAAGGTGTTGTCCCCCACCCTTGTAGTCTACAAATTCAGGTTCCTGCAGGTGAATGCCTTTGCATAAACTAGCCCTTACTTCGGGAATACGTTTCACACATCACTGAATGAAACTAAACTATTTTTCTTCCCATAAATCAATTTCTTTCACTAATTTGTATGACTTCAGTTTCCTTCTGTTCCTGAAAGGCCTCAGACAAGATACTATACATGTATGCTGCCAAGGGTGTTGAGGACACTGTACAAGTGCTGGTGACTTTCAGAAAAGGAGCACTAGGACTGGCTGATTTCAGCTATCCATAATAACCTGGTAGACATCATCAGGAAATAGGTGTTGCTCAGCGCATCAGGTAGAGCACAGAAAAAGCCTCAGGACAGGAAGGATCAGGAAAATCACAGCCTGACCAGTCCTAGTCAGGCAGCGTGCTCTGTAACTCATAATAGCATCCCCAAGAAACGCTCATCTGTGTAGCCAGGGATATGTCTAGGGAATAGAGATACAGCCTGCAGTTTATTGGGAATGAGTGAAACAGATGAGGACAAGAACTCCAGCCCCTTGGAAAAGGAGGACCAAAAGGCCATGATGATCTGAGGGCTTCTGGGATTGTGGCAAGGTCTAGAGTCTAACAGAGAAATGCGCAGCACCTGTCTCAGGTAAAGTCGACATGAGAGAGGAGGTTCCTGTCATTCTGTAGTTTCCAGATTACATTGTTAAAATATTCACATAAAAGGACTACTTGTTTAGATTCAGACTAGCAAAAGAGTTTGTGTATTATATACCAACATTTTAAAGCTGTAGAAAGGCAAGCACCACTTTACCTGAGGATGAAACGCCCACTTCTTACTGTTCTCCCAGAGCACATTGCCTCCACCACTTCCAAATTGTTCCATTTTATCCATGCTTTCAATCAATAACTACAATTTTGGCATTTTCCAACTCGTGAGTTCTTGATTTTAGGTATTTAACATACTTTTAGCTTCTTTGTACATTACAGCTATAAAATAAATGACTGATGACTAAAGCAAACAAATTAGTCACTGGGAATGTTGGCCTCTCCTCACTGAACTGGTAACCATAAATAAATATGGTCATTATTTCAACAGTTTTTATAAAAACAACTCTTCACAAAACATCCAATGCAATCCTCCTCCAGAAGACTTGTCTTAGTCTCTGCCAGCACTTGAAGTTTTACATAAACCTGAACCTCTGCTCCCAGTGCCTAATTTCTTTTATCTGTTCGAATATTCTCTTCTCCCTGTTGCTGTAAGAAAGATCCACACAAACAACAGGGGAAACACTGCCAACAGTGCATTAACTGTATGCAAATGCTCTTGATGCACAGTGTAAATTAACTGCAATAAATGAGAAACTTCCTGTCCCTCATCGCTTCCCACTACAGTTACCTTATGTATTATTTGTTACCCCAGATGGTAAAAAAATTTTAATGGAAATTTGTTTTTATGCTGCCAATGCTTCTGCAATTGAGCGAGAGGAAATACATTAGGATAGAATAGCAAAGTGAGTATGGCAGTGGCAACAGCTAAAGCAGTTGAAATGCTTTGGAATAACACACCACTGAGGCACATGGTGAAGGCTTGCACCCTCTCTACATCCAAGCTGTGTTTACCTGCATGAAGTACATGGGTAAGTTTTCTTCATACTCATAAGCAATCAGCTCTCGGGACTGCTTTCCATGCAGGTTATATATGGATTTTCTTAACTGGCTTAGCAACCAAATGAGTTAAACCAAAATCTCCTCCCAGCATGGATTCTTTCATGTTCTGCAGTAAAATAAAAGTATAAATCTTCTCATCTAGAATAATTCAATCATCTCCAATTTTGAATGCTTGAGGAAACTGGGCTAGTGGAAAGTTCTACAGACAGAAGTTTGGTGTTATGCCAAAACACACAAAGCACAACCAACTCCTGGTATAAACCTCCTGGCACCCCATAGCCAGGTCTAACCATTTCCATGCCTATTCTAGATCTTGCCCTTGCTGCTGTGGGGGGCACAGCTGTGTCCTCACAAGGAAGCTTCCAGGTATGGCCAGGGCCCGTTCCCTGGCTCCGAGTCCAACTGGCATGGTTTGGCTGTGTTCATACTATTGATCTCTTTTATCCTCTGAATCACAGTGGAAGGGTCTAGCAGCATCTGAGTTGCAGCCAGACTGCTGTGGGAACCATCCCTGGCCCATGCTAACTCTTGATGCATGCTCAGGAGCTGTCTGGGAGAGGGCAGGTTGGTGCAGGCCAAAATCATGCCCAGAAGCACACTAAGAACAGTGCCAGTGATTGAACTCCAGTGCTAAATCCGTTGGAACTGCTTAGTTTACAGCTATTCCTCTAGCTAAGAAATCCAGGAACTGGTTTGAATTGTATTAGTAATCTCGTATCTTAGATCTCATCTATTGCTAATAAACTTTATTCCAGCAGTGACCAGATAGCAAAACTTTCTTTCTCCCTCAACACAGGCTGATGCATGTTGTTGTCAGCACAAAGAGCTAAAAGGATCTGCATACCTGATCCAAAGGCAATTCAAGTCAGTGAAAATGTCTGGAAAATTAATAAAAAACAAACCAGGAAACCTCACTGTGCCACTTGTGATTCCTTTATTCCCCCCGGCCTTCAATACTGTGCCCAACTTGAACTGGAAGAGGGATTCAAAGAAAGGAAACCAGAACAATCAAACGTATGCAATGGCTTCCATGCAAGGAATGACTGAGTAGTCCAGAACTCTTCTGCCTGCACTTGGTGGGGGTATGATGAAGGTCCATAAAATCCAGAGTGGTAGGGAGTGGCTGGATGGTGAGTGATGGCTCACTCCCTCTTCCAATGCAAGAACCAGAGCCACCAGGTGAAGTTAGGAGGAGCCAGGTTTGCCACACTGAGAAGCACTTTTTCACCCAGCCATTAGAGAGCCTGTAGAGCTTTTACCAAAGAGCTATGTGGATGCTAAAAGTTTAAATAGGCCTGAGGGGAAAGTGGACAACTGCTTGAAATAGAAATCCCCTGGGTTACAAAAACAGAGAAGCTTCTTCAGGGCCAGGAAATCCCCTGAGCTGAAAATAGTTGGAGGCTGAAAGAAAAACTTATAAAATGTGCTTGCCCTGCTCTCACCCTTGCCTTCTCAGGGTCACTCCTCGAAGAGAGCACTGGGCTAGATGGTCTGTGGGTCTGAACTAGCATGGCCATCTTTATGTCCTTGCTGGTGACACAGATGGACTCCAGATGACATATTCTCTCTTCATAATCAGGGCTGAAATCACACTGACAATGTCCCTGTGGGAATCGCTTAGTTTTCAGAAGGGTCCTTGGTCCTGCACCGCACCAGGAGGAGACTGTCACTCCTAAGCAACTCTTGTCACCTGTAGCTACGCTGCAGGGTGGCCAGGTGTCTAAATCAACTCTACCACATCTAAACAACACTAAATTATAGCACCACCTTAGCCAAAGCGTAAGGAGCAGGGAAATGATCCTGGTGGCTGTACAGCAGATCATAACCTTGAGTTAACACAGCAATAATAAACTCAGCGTTGTTTTTGTAGCTAGTTTTTTAATGTCTTTCAGAGGTGGTGTGTGGATCCTCGCCAACTGTTAGCGCTGAAACTTTGAATCCTCCCTGAAATCCTGCCTGATTCAATTTTCTATTTAAATTTTTGCTGGTGATATTACACAGGATTTGGGAGTAAGGGAATAGGGAAGGGTGAGCTATCACTGCATGTGGGATTTGAAAGGCCGTTTCAGTCAGTTTTCTCTTCTTCCACAGGAAACAGTGATTTATTGGTGAAATGCCTAATGCAGCTGGGAAGCTCTGCTGAAGTCTTGAATTTGTGTGAATATTTCCCACATGAGAAAAGCCCAGATGGGAAATAGTCACACAATGGGAGGGAGAAACCTGGAAAGCAGTAATGTCAACAGAGATTTAATAGTAATAGTGTGCAGCAAATTGGACACGCAGTAAAGAGTAATACAGTAGTGAAACAGACCAAAGCCGTTTTGGGTTGAGTCACCAGAAGCTTCATTTCAGACGCTGGAATGTAGGCTTAATTTCTGGGCATGTCGTTACCTGAAAGACTGAACTAGCTGGAATGAATTCTGAGGAGGGCAGCAAAACTCCGGAGGGAAGAGAGAGCTGTTCCTTATAGCACATCCTGACAGAGCAACGGGTGCGGAGGCTGCACAAAGGGAGAGAGCGCAGCTATCTGCAGGACCCGAACACCACGCTGAGAGTGGCCAGCAGAGAGCACAGGGCTGTACCTTGGACAAAAAAAAAAAGTGAGAGAAAAATTATGGAGGAGTTTCCCGACAGTGGAATGGATGCGTTAGGCTGTGGAATGGCCACCAGGCCAAAGGTGCCAATAACTGAGATGTCTGGGACTGTAAAAGGGAGGTGAAGGCACGCCGGGAACACTCTGCATTGGTGGAGGCATGGACTGGAAATTTGAGGACTTTCACAGTGCTGAGCTGTACAGCCTGCAGATTCACGATCTACTGAGTAATGATGATGCAAAGCATGCAAGGGGAGACTGTAACAGATTTTCAGTTGCTGTGAAATGGCACAGGCTTCTTCGGATCAATCCATCCCTTGTGACCACGTACACCACAGCTGAATGTCTGCCCTCAGCATACCAGGAGGGGGAGAGAAGGAAAGTTGCACTTCCTGGCTTCAATACACAAAGCAGATACCACACAGTTTAAAATGGTACAATATCTTTGAACAGAAATTGCTCCCAAAGTCTTCTATGTGATAAACTATTACATCATGCCTACGCTGTTATTTTGCTTATAACAAACTGCTAAAATGCAGTCTTGGTAGAGAGGAAAAAAATTTACAGTATTGTCTGTGTTCTAACTAAATATTTTTTCAACAGAGATTTTATGCTACTATTTTTAACCCCCCCACATCTTTAAACATTAGTGAGTAGCCAAATCAATCTCTCTATTCCCTCACCCTTCAAAGAGCAGGAAATCAAAATTAACAGAAATCTCTAATGCATATGAGATTCTTGCCCTGAATATTCACCATTAACTCATTTATTGTAGAGACTACCACAAATCTTTTATCAGCAAGCTCAGCCTGGGTAAAAAGAGTTAACAAACAGCTCCCATATTATCAGGGATCTTCAAAATCACTAAAAATGTCCCTTATCAGAAGCAGAAAACATAGAGTCTGAAGGATAGGGTTAAAGAGAGAGTTTGAGCTTTAACACTGCATTTCTTAGATCTTTTTGCCTTTCCAGACCACTAGCGTTAACTTAGTAGGCTGTCTGTATGTCTGATTCTCAGCCTTAAGCACAGTTTGGAAGGTAGATCTCAGCAGTGTGGCTTTGTGATGATCCCCCCTTGGTAGGCTGAATGTGATAAAGCTAGAAATTTAAGAAGTCTGGATCAGCATCAGGTGCTGGTGAGCACTGTCAGCATCTACTGCTCCTGTTCAAAGCTGGGATAAGGGTGGCTTGTTATCTCTGAGTTTATTATTCTGCAGATCCGCAAACTGTGCTACAACAAGAGCTACAGCTGAAGCTCCAGCAGACACGGTTCTGGCTGCACTGAACTTTATGAGGTATGGGAGCAACCAGGCTTCAGGCTAGTTTCTGCAACTGTTTTCACTTCCATTTCATCCATGTTTAAGGACATATACATATTTAGTTTCTTGTAGTAGTTTCAAGTGAAGAAGAAAGGAAAAAAAATAGAAAAAGAAAGGAATGGTTTTGCACTGATATTTAAAGAAAAATCTATCTTTTAAATATTAACCACTATTACAAGTCCTAACTCCAGCAGCTGCATTCAGTGCTTACATGATCAAGGACAGCATTTTCTTCTTCATGTAGGAAATTGCCCATTAGAAACAGCTTCCCTCTGGACATGGGATGCCACTGGCAACATACTACAGGACTCCTGCAGGAACAACACAACCTTAAAGTTTACCGCTTTACTTTTCATATTTTATACACCTTTTTCGGCAGGGCTTAGAGGGCTGGTGAATGGTAGCAAGTGGGGGGACTGCTGCTGCCTTTCATCAGAAGCACTGCCTCTGCGGGATCCCAACAGGCCTCCAGGGAGGACCGAGGCCTTACTGTACAATCTCGCGGATTATTTCTGTTTGTGTACCTGACCCCAGACGGGAGGAAATGAAACATAACCATTCTGTGGGCTGTGGAGGGGGGAAGCGCGGCCCTGTGCCCTGAGCACGGCTGGGAGGCGGTGACCTGGGCCGGGTCCCAGCTTGGAGAGATCAGGTTCATGCCACGGCGCTGCGCACAGATCTGCGAATTGCAGAATTGCTCCTCCCGCCTTTTCTTCTCCTCCAGGTGAAACAAAGATGATATCAGCTGAGAGGCCCTCTGAGGTGAAAAAGCCCCTAAGCCTTACAGATATCGCCAGTTGTAATTTTAACATTTCACTCCGTCTTCAAACAAGCATTGTTCTGAAAAGGGCAAAGCATTATTTTTCTCTGCCCTCCTCTAGAATAAGCCAGCAACCCTGACAACAGTTTCCGAGGTTAATGTGACAGCTACCCACACTCACTGCAGAAAATCCAGACGTATCTTTGTTAAGCAACTAAGAAAGGATTTCCTTCAAGGCTGTGTGGCTTTTGAGCCTTGAAAAATCTTATTAGTCAGATAGGGAGAAAAACGTATATATAAGCAACCCATTCTAGGAATTGTAAAGAGAAAGAGCACAATTATGCTGAGCTGCATGGCCAGAAGTTTAACAGCTCAGACCCCATGTGCCTTAGCACAGTTACTCTAACTCTGACTCGCTGAGCTGCTTTAAGCTTGCTGTCAAAACGGCATGAGCCTCAGCGATTCATTTCACAAGCACGAGACACCAGCGTAAGGCAAAGCTGATGCAAGCTGGGAGTCGCTGGATCAGTGAGATATGACTCTCATGTCTAAACAGGGCTTTGGGCTGAGCAGAGCTGGCTTAAAGCAACTTGCTCCTCACAAAACAGATTGGATAAATGAAGCAACTAAAGCACTTTCTCTGACCCTCTGGTCCTTAGCTGTGGGGGGAACCGGTACGCTCCACTGTCATCGCAAGGCCCTTTTCATATGTCGGCACGGTCATTGCCAAGAAATATTAGTGGTAAAATTCCTTAATAAACCAAGTTCCCTAAAAACTCCAGAGAATGGCAGCTGCCAAATTTAAAAATTTTATTAGGAAGCTATTTTTTCAAAGCCCTCACTTTGAAAATTAACCCCAAGAACTGGAACAGCTCTGAAACCCCAGTGGCTCTTTTAAAAATCTAAGCAGCAATTCTTTTCCCATTTCTTTACTTCTTAAACCATTAAACAAAAAATCTTTTTCTCAAGTAGTCACAATTTAAAATTGAATATTTTTGCCTCAGGAAGCAGTTATATAAATAAAAACAAGCATCATGCAACACTGCAATATTGGGCCCAGTTTTGTTATAACACTTGGGCAAATTTCCTCAATTCAAGTTACAGTGCACTTCTAACAGGTTTTCAGACCAGAAACCTGCCTGCTCCTTCCCCAGTAAGAAGTGCAATTGAACAGCGGCTGGAAAGCTGCTGCATGTTTAAGAAACATGAGAGAGATTCAGAGATCTGATTTAGGCTTCGTATCACAGCTCTGAAGAAATTTGGAGACCATTCTTAGTCTCATTTACCCATCTACAACTTAAAGTTAATTCTCCTCTACATCATGCAGGAGCTGTGAAAGTTTCATTTTTCCTTTACCTTCAGGAAGGCCCCACATTCCTGCTGGAAAAGCATGAGGGCGATGCAAAATGTCATGAGTGGCTGAGCTGTGCAGTAATCAAAGCCAACCATGGTATATCGGGATATATATCTGAAAAATTATTCTGCTCCAAGGTCACACACATCCACAGGACAGTCTCCAGGATGCTAGGGAAGATTACTAAAATGAATTTCCATATCGTTACAACGTTCTTGCACCATCACTAGCTTCTTGGTATTTTAGAGGCGCCATGACAAGGAGGTTGGGTGATATCTGCACGTAATAGTTGCACAGATGCGTTGTATTCCTCTAAATGTGGAAGGGTGTGTGCGGAAATGGGAGGGTCAGTACCTAAACAGCCTCAAGGTGCCTGCTGGCATCCTCCTTGCACAAGCAACAGCTTTTAGCACGGGCACAGACAGAGGTGTGCACTTAAGCACACATCTCTCAGGCAAAAAAAAAGCAGTTCTCAGATGTGTACTTTGCACACTAGGCATGTCCAGTGCAAAATGTATTTCAAGCTATTAATTTCCTTAGCTATTGCTACTTTGCAAACAACAAAACAAACAGCGCAATATTTTCCCTAAGGGGGAAACAAAACAGTTTGGACTCAGGGCCAAACCTTTCCTTCAAACATACATGCACAATTGACGTGGATTTCCATGGCACCTTGCCCTGAATGTATAATTGCATTTGGTTTTGAACAGCTTTGTTTATGTGTGTATTTTGTTAATGTGTTCTGCACCTCAGGCATGTACTTTACAAATGCAAATTCCTTGGCTTACTGTGGTAATTTAGGGCTTTTAAAGGCTAATTTTGGACCATTTTGCAATGGTAAAAAGCACATGTTTCTTGATATCCCTTGCCAGGGGGGTGTTCCGTGTCTTTTCAAAAAGGTGCAGGGCATTCCCACCTCCCACTGAAATCAGCAGGACTCAGACAGCCAGAGGGGAGCCCCCGAAGCCCTGAGCCTGGCACAGAGGAGAGGAACCAACCATCCTCCTCCTAAGAAACTGCGATATTGCAAGAGTACCCATGTGCCCAGGGCAGAGAGCAAAGCACACCGCCTTGTACACCATCCCATCGCTAGCAAAACCCTGCTGTGGGACAGACAGAAAAGGACATAGGGGCCACAGCTTTGGCATTCACAGCCAGCTGCGTCTTCCTGGTGCGCTGTCCCACCAGCGTGGGCACCACATAGCCAGCGCTCTTCAGTGAATGTCATTGCCTTTGGCTTGTCGTTAGACACCCGCACCAAGCTTTGACTTTCATATGTCTGACTCGGCACTTGGTGTCATTCGGTGCTCTTCAGTAATTTTTAACACGTGCTTCTGGAAGGCCCACAGAGGATGCCCTCCACCTTTGTGGACACCTCCTGGAGGTCTCCAAAAGGTAACTCGGGCTTCATCTAGGCAGCCGAGCCCCCTGAAGCTCCCTGCCCCGTCATACAGCCTGCCTTCTGCCTGTATGGTGTGCAGGGACTGGACCCCCGGGCACACCACCTTTCTGCTCGGCACATCGTGTCACCAGCCAGGGAATCACTGAAGGCAACCCAGCTGCGGACATGTACAAAGCATGGACAAACTGCAGAACGTCTGCATGAAATATAAGCATGTTTTTTGGAAAACCAGCCACTGCCACCAGGCTCAGTGACCCTATACAGGGGCCCACACCTACCTGGGAAACTTTCTATAGGTCCACAAATCAGAAACGGCTGGAGGCAAGCATTTGGAGAGGGACGGTGGGAGCACATCCCAGGCAGGTGTTTTAAAGAGTCATGGGGCCACAAGACATGTTTCCAAGTAGGAATTTTGGGGGTCTTTTCTATGAAAATTTGTTCATCTTTTGAAAAGGACTACTAGACTTTTCTGAAGAAAGAAATCCCAGTTTGTTCTAAGTTTAAGCCATACTGTAGGAATTGCCTGTTTCCAATATGACCCATTTTCCTGGCAGCTGTCACAAGTAACATAGCACTGAGAAGGCAGGTTAGGCTAACTCAAATCCAACGGAGAGAAGCCTGAAATGGTTTTCCTGGCTGGATCAACAGAGATTTAGTGCTAACTCTGGAGGGCTTTTTTGGCCTTATTTTGGGTGTTGTTTTTTGGGGAGCAGCAAACATGCAGAATTCACTCAACGGACAGACCCACAAATTAAAAAGGGTTTTGACAAATGCAGACAGCACCTCGCTAGTTATGTCCTTGTCTCATAGAGTCAACCCCAGGTACCAATCCTGTTTCGACCACCCAGCTAAAAAAGCTTTACATTTCATCATAACAATGTCCATTTATCATTGGTTATGGCTTTGCTTGGTTACAGGCTAGCTGAAGCTCTGTTCCTTTCCTGTTTTGCCAGAGTTTACCTCATCCTCTTCCAGATGCCTGGGCTAGGAATGCTTTCTCTCCGAGACTGGGATCTAACTGCAGTGCCCTCTGTAAGGACAGACCAAATCCAAGTCCCTGTGGCTACTGGCCTAGTGTGATCACAGCCATAACATGGCCCAGTCATCACCCTAAAAGTATATTGAAAGAAAAAACTTTTAAAGAAATGTATTTTAAAGTAACAAATAATCTACATGCAACTTCATCTGTCTAGAAAATTATCAGCTCCAGGGGACAATCTGGTCAAGCTTCAAGCACCCCTGCAGCTCCCTCGGTTTTGCTTCTTCCTGACAACTGTGAGCCATGTCTTGAGAAAGCACCTCCTCTGAGTCGTGCTGAGATCTCCTGCGGATCTGGGACTCGCTCTGATCCAACTGCAATGCAGGGATGAATGGCAGTCTACAAGGCCAGTGACCGTCTTCTAAGACCTCTCAAATATTTCAGAAGGGATGGCTTATTGCAGTACACTTCTCCTCACGCCTGCTTTCTCCAGAAATCTTTTACCAATGATTTTAACAAAACACAGTTCAATAATCCAAGCAAAATGCATGGTAAGTCTCCAAACACTTAAGATGGCAGAAGTCATTATGGAACTGGTCTTTTTGTTGAGGAATCAAAATACACGGGACATCCTAAGGACTGTGTGCGTTATCTGGGCTTTATTTAGGTGGCTAAGCGAGCACAGGTTCTTGTCATAACACAGTGCCCAGTAATGGA
This sequence comes from Anseranas semipalmata, assembly GCA_013399115.1. Classification (NCBI taxonomy): domain Eukaryota; kingdom Metazoa; phylum Chordata; class Aves; order Anseriformes; family Anseranatidae; genus Anseranas; species Anseranas semipalmata. The sequence goes on from VXAA01006448.1 coordinate 61,486, forward strand.
TGTTGAGCACACAATAACCTTGAACAGTGGTGACGAAAATTGGGTTTGGTGAGTTTTCAGTTCGGCACTAAACATGGAGAGAGCTAAAATTCATCAATTCTTTTGAAAAGCCTGACCTAAGTGACATGGTCAAAAACAAGTGAGTCAATAGCTTAGCTGTAAAAAAAGACATGCTGCTGGGTTATATATTTTTGTTTCTACCTCAAATCCCTTTTTAAATTTGAGTTCTGAATGTCTGGCTAGCCTATTTCTTATTCCTACTCAGTTCCTTTTATACTGAGATGGAGACAGAAGAACTTAAAATTCTGACATACCATGAGAGATCCTGTTATGCTGATGTAAAAGAAGTACTGCAATTAATTAGTAAAAGCCCAGTTCTGGAATATTCCAGCAAAAAACTTGAGGCTTTGGGAGGTAAAGATAATGAGCAGACTCATATTTGTTTATGGGAACTGCAAGTAGTAAAATTTGCTTATCAACAGCAAAAAGGGCAGAATTTGGCCTTACCCTGCATGAAAATAACAGGAAAACACAACAAAACCCTTCACACGCAGTTTAGATTAGATGGGAACTGCAAGCTGCATAGCTCAGATGAGGAATCCCAAACTTTCCAAGAATACAGAGGACCTCGCTTCAAGGGTGCATGTTCAACCTCTCCTGTGTCACACAATTCAGGGTTATTTGGATCTGGTACTTTGCATCAAGGCCACAGAAATTTTAATTTGAATTGTAGAGAGGATACAATTTCTTGATAGAACTCATGCAAACCTGTCTTAGATAATGAAGCACAAATACCATAGTATTTTCCATTTTTCATAGTACAGTAGGGAGTTAATAAATATGATAGGTCTCCTCCTCTTGGGAACACTGCGTTAAGTTTTCCTTTGAATTCTGTTCTATGCATTATACATGCATATATGCACTGTACCTTATAAAGACAGTCACAATGTTTTTATTCTGGGATGGATATAGATGTAGAAGACATAGATTTGCAAGGGGTAAATAATCAACTGTGTGATTATACAATTCTATGTCCACTCTGCGATCTTCTTTAGCACATTGCAGAATGAACCCCTATAGAGCTAACGTTTGTGAAAACGCTTTGTAGTCCTCAGATGAAAGACGCTACAGGAGTGCAAGACATATTATCATTATTCAAACAGTAAGCCTGAAATAAAGCATGAAACTACTGCCAGAGTTACTGTGGGGAGGTGGGAGCAGGGCAGGGGTGCGAGAGAGGGTGAGACAGCAGCTGGCATTCTCATTTGCTGCCATTAGCACGGATCACATATCTCTCTACATGGAGAATCATTTTCTAATTCTACCTTGGGTGGGGAAAGGGGGAAAGAGAGGGGCATTCATTCCATGTCATTCAGAAAGGACCTTAAAGACCTATTTATTATGCTGCTTCCTTCAGGGAGTCTGCTATAGGGTTTTGATTTCAACTATGATATACCGACTGCTGGAGGAGAAAAAAAAAATCTTGAGCAGTGTTGTCCCTTCCTCCTTGCAACCCTGAGTTTCACATCAAGTTATATTGTTCTATTTCCCCTTTCTATTTGTAATGTCAAAACACATATGCCCATATGCACATACACAGCAAGAAGATCTCTAAGAGCTGTGAATATTCTTGTCTGAAGAACCAGGAGAATGCTAGATGGCCTTGATCCTGTCTAGAAATGCCTGGGAGGAATTTGTTTAACTCTCTCAGCTGGGATTCTCATTTATTTAGATCAAAATTCAGTTTGATTTGTTCAGTCCTTTAAAGCCGAACAGGAAAGTTAAAATGGGACATGATTTTCATTTAATAACAGAGTCATCAGAGCTCCTGTTCTTTGACATGCAGCTCCATGTTCTTTGACACTCCTAAATATCCTTCTTTACAGTGGAGCAATAGATTTAAATACCAATTCATTGTGCCTACACAATAAGGTTTTTAGCAACAAATAAGCATTATTTCATATCTGATAAAGGTGAAGCCAGCAGCAGTAACCAGGTTTTGGAGCATACCCGTAAAAGACACAGACAGCAGACATGTTTTGGTATAACCCACAAAAGAAAGCATCGAAATTTCAACAGTTCAATTTGCCTGACCTTCCTGCTTCACTGTACTGGGAGTGGTGCAAGCCACCATCAACCGAATGCAGTCCTCTATTTTTTATATCTCCTTTAGGTCATATGGCACAGAGTAGCTGTTGTAAAACCAGAAAATCTTGTGGAGTATTTGGAGAAAAAAAAAATGAAACCTTCCAGTACAGAATTTCACCACAGGCTAAATCCTTACATGGTTCAAACTGCGGTAGCTTCATCTTAAATCAGTGGAGTTGTGCCAAGTTATTTCAGTGAGAAGTTGTGCCCATTTTTCCCAGGCTTCTTGAAACTGAATGATGTGCAAGAACAACTCAAGACCAAAACAAGCCACATCTCATTGCTTGATAATATTTGACAGAAGTGAATTGTCCTTCATAGACTGATCTTACTGCACTCCTGAATGCAAAAGCCTCAGCCACTAATCTTTACCAAAGACACAGGTAAAAATTCCAGGTTGCTACCATAAATTACCAGTGAATACACTATTAGAATAAATTCTCCTTACAATTGGTACAAATACACTCCAGTTAGACATACGTTTGCATTGCACCAAATTTCAGAATCCCTTTGTGGACCTACGTAGATGACGCTGAGGTAGGTAAATTATGAACTGCTACTTTTGCCATCCCTTTCAATCCAGTTGGTCTTGCTGACCTATTGCTGCACATTGTTTGGCTGCCTCACTCACGTTTGGTGGGATTTCACAGGTCTAACAACTGCAGACTGGGTCTCTAAAAGCTATTGCACGGGTTTATGACACTGGGATTTTACTCCTATATTTGCTGAAGAAAGAAGGAAAGAGCAAGCGTAAGCCTAGGAGATTGCAGCTTGCTTCTTTATCTTTCGTCCTTCTTCCCTCACTGTATCACTTTTCTTTAAAAGCTGGTTGCAAATAGAAAATGATGTGCTCCATCAACAGAATCACATTTTGCCTGCAAAATGGTTGTTTTGCCCAAATTTTCCTTTTCCTACATTGCCTCCACCGTCCCGCACCTCTGCACAAGCATGAAACAAGAAACAGAGTCGCATTTAAAACATAGGCAGGAAGGGGAAATACAACAGAAGTATCAGAAGAAAGAGAAGCATTTAAAGTAATATTTTATGAGATATAAATCAGTTCTACAGGGTTCCCCCTTAAAAGTCCATTATACCACGCTAATTGTGATTTTATACACTAAGTGACAGGGTGTACTCCTCCTCGGTATTGAATTTAGGAATAAAAGAGAACCGCCAGCCTGTGTTAAACTCCGGCGGAGGCGTTTCGCTGCTGCCTTTGGCTACAGAATTCCATTTCTTCAGCTTTATTCACATTCAAATGTTCACACTGATAACTCACTTCTCCTCAGCTGGAGGAATAAAGGGGGCTCTGATGCCTGATTCCGCTTTCAATTTTGCTGCTGCTACTCCAGAGTAACTCCAAGGAAGTCGAGTTTCACACCAATATGATAATCAGCACAAGAGCGGATTTGGTCCAACGGCTGCTCTGACAACGTGTCAGTCCAAGGTTTTTCCATCAGATTGGACGAGTCTGAGACAACGGCGTAAAAACCATCAGGGACCCAACAAAAAGTGCAACAGGCCCGACCCAATGCTCAAGAAAGCGTGACGAAAGCCTCCCCATCCCCGAAAGGCTGCGTGCAGGGAAGGCCGACTTGGTGCCTCCGGCGGTGACATGGGCAAAGAGGGCGACCAGGAGCTCAGAGGGGAGAGGCTGGGGCAGCACTCGGCCTGCCTTCCACAGCCGCCATGTCCAGTGCCCGGCCGCAGGGAGCCAGCCCTGGGAACCCTGGTGAAGCGCAGCCTTGACTCACCCAGCACCCTCGCAAATGTGAACGCCATGGCAGGCCTGAGGCCTGCCTTCGGCCGCACTGAGAGGGGCCAGAGGACGGCCCAGAGTTTATACACAGATGTGAGCTCGCTAAGCCTCGAAAATATTCCCATTCTAGATTCCTTTCCTGTACAGAGGCCCGTTTCCAACACGGGTGTGTAACTCAAAAACCACTAAAAGTCTATCCCATAATTTATCATCTGTTTGCAAAAATTTAGGAGACATTAACAATGAAAACCTTCAAGATACTCTATCTATTGTGATCTATCTGGACAAATGTGATTATTGTAAGATTTTTCTCTTTCAGGCTTGGTGTGAGAATTCATGCAAACTTCAAGAGAAGATGATTAAAAGTGACCTTCTAAACCAGAAACTTAAAATCTGGATCTGTACTGAGACATTTTGAAAAAGTGGCCATGCATTAAATGTTTTGATCACTGAAGAACTTCTGCGTTAACAACAATTCACCCTTTCTAGAAAATGCTTTTATTGGTCCAGGCCAAAGGAAGGTCACGTCCCAAATCTGTACTCATGTCTACTCACTAAACTTGATTCCACATGGGCCAGTCACTTACTACCATTTTTAGTATAAACTACGAAGGATGTTTGTATCCCAAAAGCAAGGAATACAGACAGAGAATAAAGGCTAAAACAATAAAATGATCCTCTAGGTGGGTCTTTATCCAAGTGTCTGAATAAAGGATGATCTTTCTACAGATGAAGTTTGTTTTCTTAAGATTGTCCCAGAAAATTGCCCTAAACCCCCAAACTCCAAGGAACAATATTAATCTAAAGTGTAATTAAAATGGAAATTATGAATTTGGAGGCTAATTTTCCCCCAGCCAGCTGTACTCTTATAACACAGGCTATAAGTGCAGGATGATGCATTGTTGTGTCAAATAAGCAAAATTCTATATCTAAATCCATACAAAATACCTGCTTTTTAGCTATTCCTAGCTAACTCGGCGTTTGTTCATTTCCCTCCTGCGTAATTAGCTATCAAATTACTTTCATTTAGAGCAGTTAATGCCATTCTACTTGTAGTTATCATGCACTCAGGATAATTGGATACTGTATATTTAACAATAATATATTGGAGGGGACTGAACACAGAGTAAAAATTAATCTACATTCAGTGCAGTAACATACACAAGGAAAAAAAAGAAATGGGTCACTGCCGCAGCTGTGCTAGTGGCCTTGCCCTCCACCAGCCAGGAAAATGAGAGCTTTCCGGTTGACTTCAGGGGACTTAGTGTTTCACTGATCATTTCTATGGAAAGCCTGTGCAGGAGCTATTGTGACAAACAGCTGAAACAGAAAAGATTTGTGGGTTTTACATGTCTCTCAGCATCAGGAACACATATCAAAGTTGAATATGTCATAGTATTATAAGGCTAACCTTACAACCTTCTTATATCTCCAGGCCTAAGGGAGAAAGTGGGACAGACATGCCCTCAACCTCCCGTTGACACTTATACCTCTTCTTGTGCTCCCCCTTGCCTGCACTGCCCTGGTGTACTCTGGTGAGCCGGGGCTCTGAACAGCTCTCTTCTCCTCTCCTCTTTTCTCCTTCACATCGATGATGTAGAGAGTAGCCCTCTTCCTTCCCATTGAGGGTGCAAAGTGTTTCAGCAAGATGGTCACAACCCTCCTGAAGGCTGGAGGAGGGCATCTGGAGTGAGGAAGGGAAGGGGCCAGAGGAAGTGCCAGAAAATCAGACTGTGTCCGTTCAACTAAGATGGTAGCTACAGGCCTAGCATTTCTGTGATCGATTGTTTTAATAAAAGCTTATTTCATTTTACATATTGCAGATAGTTTTTTTTCAGAGAAAAGCATTATCAAAACCACAGAGTTTTGTAAATTCCAATTGCTTTTCTTCTGAATGTTTTTAATTCTCTCTAGATTCCCACCATAAATAAAGTACATTAAATATTGTGGCAGTGGTTATTTCAGCAAGTCCAATGGCAAATAAAAATATGTGTTTACAAGGTAAATGATACAGTACATAAAAAGGAGGCAAACGGGTAGCATGGAGAGACACAGCTGAATTTCTAGACAGGTAGCAGTGTATAAGCCCTGAAGATGAGTAACCAGGAATTGAATTGAACCAGGAATTGTACACAGGGTGGATCACGGAAGATAAGAAAGAGAAAGGAAAGCATCTGACTGTCCCCTTACTGAAAAGGAACAAGACACGAGTGAGACACTGCTGTCATGAGCCATCCTGAGAGCTCTGTGGCAGCTGGGAAAGGCATTAGCAGGCTTTCACCCCAGGAGGAATGAGGCCATGTAAAGACAGTGGTCCTCTCTCATCGCCCTCCTGCCAACCTTCTTCATCTCCATCAAGAAAGCAAGGAGGGAAAATACACTTCTGTAACAGACTGAGAATAATATTATCCACACGTGAATCTGGATTCCCTCATGAAACCTGTGGTTTTCTGTGAAACATGAGATTCAAGTACCCCAAGGAGGCTATTGAAGAAAAAGGGTCTAATCCACAGAAATGCTTCCAGCTAGCAAGGACAGCTGAAAGAAACAGGAAATAACCAACCCAACTAAGGATGTAAGGGTAACCTGCTACCATGGGGAAGGGGGGAAAAAAAAAAAAGAGGGACTTACTATGTCTGTACAGAAAAAAAAAAAAAAAAAGATGTCTTTGTAGGCTGTGTATGTCAATTCATGATTTCATGCCAGCTTTAGTTTTGCTAGCCATACAACATACAAACATACTTAGCATTGACCTCCAAGGGGCTGCACAAGCCACTGCACACCTTGTGTTCACTTATGCTGAATTTTGTGTGTCCGGGTCTTCACTGGTATTGTTTCTTCTGCAATCTTTATGTAGTCATCCTCTCATTTTCTGGCTAGATATACTGTTAGGAGTTTTGCTGATGATAGCAGCATGATCTTAGCAGATTTTACAGATCATCAGTATGCACACACTGCAGAAGGAGGTCGCTAAGCATTTAACTTTCCATATTTGCAAGCGTGCTGTTCAACCAATTTGATTCCAGCTGGAAAGTGGAATCAGCTGCAATGCAATCCTACAAATGCTGAAAAGAGACAATCTAGCAACTGAGGGCATATAACTACACCTTAGTCATGTATGGGGAAAACACTGAAAGGTCGGTGGGAGAATTCTAGCTGTGGTGAGAAACCCACCAAGCGGGAGATGATATCACTTAGGGTTTACAGATGGAGATGTATGCAGAACAGGACAAGCCTTAGACAGGACTGTAGTTTGATGCCAGGTATTCTCAGCATAAAAGGGAAGGGAAAACAGTCCCTTTGCACTAAAAATACAGACACGCGTCAAGGACAGACACCTTGAATAAACTAAGGTTAAAAACAGATCCCTGTTGGCAACCTGAACCTGCTGAAATGTGGAGCTCCATTATCCATGACGGAGTCTCTAAAGAAAGAGCTGGCAAAGCTACGTCTTTATTCCCACTGTAACTTCCAGCCTAGCAGTGACAATGAAGACTTCAGGTATGCTGGACACGCACCATTACACAGTTTGAAAACCAGTGTCATTATAAATGTACTCCACAGAGTCTTAGGGGCAAAAGCATTCCTTGCTAGCGATGCCAAGGAGCGAACCCAGACGTAAGGTGTTAGTGGAGCTCTCCTGACAACCTCTGCTGTACCTTTTGGCAAGCACACAAGTACCTTTGGCTGGTCACAAATACCTCTGGCATCAACCCAGCCTCCTGGGTAAACTGAACCATTCATTAGAAAGCCTCCCAGCCACCAAGGCTGTAACTAATGACATTGCTATTACAGAAGGAGCTGACAACAGAGAAGCAATTCAAGATTATGATATCAAAACATCCTGAGAAACAAGAAAACATTAAGGAAATCACCAGAGCAGGGGCTGTGAAAGAAACCCAGGGATATAGAAATAGGCAGCCATCTTTCCCAAGGCTGCACAACACACCAAAGACCAAGAGCCACCAGGCAGAGGTACAGTCAGAGCAGATGCAGAACTGCATTGCAAGGGAAACATAAGAGAAGTGGTAAGAAGGGACTGTCCTGATGACAGCAGCATGGGGAGCTACTGTGTGGGGTTTTGATCCAAGACATAGGAGCCGTGCACGTGTCCACAATGCCTGTGACTGAGAATCCAGTAGCACTACCTGAGGTGTCAACACACCCCAGAAACACCTTCATAGCTCTGATCTCCCAGAAACCTTTCTGAGACCAACACTGAGGCATTTCTCCATGGGGGGTCAAAGCTGCTGCCTGCCTTGACATGGGGGGGCTGCAACATCTTTGCTTCTTTGCTAATAGACCACGTGGGACACAACGGAGGCAAACCAGGGCTGATCAGATCACATGAAGCAACTCACAGAAGATATAACCCCACACATCCAGCTGAATTGGGAAAAGTAACATTGCCTCAGGGTGACTGGCAGTCATCCCAGAAGATTGGGAATTATCTCATGAGGCTGGTACGTGTTTCACACCTGGAGTCCCATGTGAGGTGATCCAAAAAAGTTTGCTGCATGCTGTTTATGAAAACAGAATTTGGAGTATAAAGGCATAATTTCTCATTTTCAGACTCTACAGCTTCAAAAATATGCAAACCCAAACCTGGGGAAGTGCTGAAAGGCAGATTTTCACTGTCAGTAACTCAGGCTACATGTTCACAACAGGTCGCTGCCCCCATGAAGAAGATCCTCTCTGGGGCATGAGGGCAAGCGACAAGCTCAGGGAGCTAATGCTGTATTCTGGGTGGGGGTCATAACCCAACACCCTCTGTTCAGCCACCCGCCGACCGTGCCCTGCAGCAGCATCCATGTCATTCAGTGCCAAAAGGGAATTCGAGTGCAATGCATCGTCTATCGGATGCCTGTAAAAGTAACATCAGCAGTAGAGACAGCCCAGAGATTGATGTCAAAGACACAGAAGACAGAAGTATGTTGCTTATCAGACAGCGCGGACCATCACAGGCCAACATGAGGCATTTTCCCCAGGACTAGATAGCTACTCGGCACTGACTGAAGGGCCAGGGAAACATGATTGCTTCCTGCATAGAGCCCAGAGAAGGAGCAGTGCAGGGAAAGGGAACAGAGTGAGAGCCAGCAGCCTGCTTGTCACAAAAATGTGAAAGACCTGGGATCAGAGTACAAATGGATTTTACCCTGCTGTCAGGTAGCTACATAAAATAAGGGCAAAAGGCAATGTCCAAGTTGCACTGGAATACCTGTAGCTACAAATCTAGGATGGCAAGACAAAAGGCAACTGCAGATAGAAGACATCCAGAACAAGAGAGCAAATAAAACCAAGGCCAGGGGACATGGGATGAGCCTCAGCTTACAACATGTGATTCCAAAAAGCAGGCTTATGTCCCAGCATGTCAGGCTGTCAAGCCATGACTCAAAAGAATCAGGCTGGAAACACAAGGGGACAAAGTCCCCTGCCAGCAGCTCTGGTACGCATCTGCTTCAGGCACCCGAGCACCCATCGTCTGCAGTGGCACGTGACATAGGCAGGGCTCATTGTGCCTTGCCCTAACAGCCAACACTTGCACATAAGGAAAATAAACAACTAAACACAGCTGGAAGAAAGAAGCTTCCAGGAGCTGGCAAAGGTGACCTCTGAAGTTGTCTTCCAGGCCTAATTTTTGTATTTTATGTAGCAACCTGCATGGAAGTGGAACAGAGGGACCTGGAGGAGCTCACAGGGAGCACCCAGAAGCCACTCTGCCTGCACCTGGTCAGAGCACTGCCTGCACCTGCAGCATCTCACAGGTAAAGGGTTTCAAGCCTGTCCGACATTCTGAGCTTGGAGCATTCTCATTCTCACCCAGAACACAAAATGAGGTGCAATAGCCTACTTAATGTAAAGGGTTAAGAGGTCCTTACTTTCTGCGAGACCCCAGGAGCAAGGAGATGAAGCACAGGTCTGTGACCAAGTCACAGCTCATTGCTTGCTCTGGTCTGGGACAGCTAAGCACTACGCATTGCTCAAGGCAACACAGTCTTGTGCAGGGTGTTAAGGAGCGCTGTGATATGAGCTGTTGTTTTTTGAAGAGGACATTAAAGCAATTTCTTGAACACTCGCTCATTAAAAATTCTACTGCCGTTTCAACAAGAGCAGGATGCTATGTCAGGCACTGTGAGCTTTTATTAGGAAATGCTAAATCATGCCAAACATTCCTGGTCTGAGTCCCATATCAAGCCTAAAGATCAGCTCCCTTGATTCATCAGAAGATCCTGGACTTAACTTTTAAGCCTGTGTTGCCAGTTCAGACCAATTATATAAATGATCATTATTTCTAATCTTACCATGCCTCTGCAGAAAAAAAGACCCCCCCCAAGTACAATTTATAATTCTTTTTACCATTTGCTTCCCAGTCCTACCTAATTTCCTACCCACCTAGCTTTGCTTCTGCTGGATTTTCTGGTTTTCCCTTTCCTTTCCTTTCCTTTCCTTTCCTTTCCTTTTTCCTTTCTTTTCCTTTCCTTTCCTTTTCCCTTCCTCAGCCGGCAGACTCAGTCTGCCCCTTTCACACCCCTGCTGTGAGAGCCTACAAGCAAATATGAAGACATTTTCACCTAAGTGTCAGGCTTGAAACTGTTGCTGTTGCTGTGCTCCCGCTGTTAGAGTGCACACCTTTCCACCCTAAAGGCAGCAATATGACTGTGTGTCTCAGGCTTTCAGCTGACCAGCAGCTGGGGTTTGAAGGTACTAGAGAAGCAGAAGATGTGCTCGGCCACATAGACATGCTGCTAGATTGGAGAAGACGGTCAGGAAAGCCCTTGGGAAATCCCAGTGTTTTATTGAGATCAGGATGGATCCCAGTTCCAGAAATCAGCTGGGACCCCAAGAATGCCTCGCACAGCTAAGACAGTCCCAGTAACACCGCACATCTGGAAACCCTATGAACAGAGTTAAAAAGAAATAAAACTTCCCAGGGAAAAGGTCAGAACTTTGATTAATATCTCCTAGAAAAGAAAAGTGCCTGATGCCGATCTTACAACAGTTTTGCATTACTGCAACTCCATTAATTTTACTGGAGTCACCACAGACTTTCACCACTGCTGGAGCAGCACTTCCCAATGGGTTAACTTTGGTGCTCTGCTCCTTGCTCCCCCAAATTTCAAGACATTCACACTCCACAGGTCTGGGAATTTCTCTGGCATAGCTGTCAGGGGGCTTGATAAGTGTATCTTAGTGTGTGTATTCCCAGCTGCTCCATATCTCATGTACTTTACTCTCCAACTCTGGCAGGCACGAACCCAGCAGATGGCTACGCATCAACAGCTCAATACACAAGCCCATATTAAATGCCCTACTTATTTACAGATATACAAATATCCATAAATTTTTATTTGTCCACTGTTATTCATATACTTTGATTTGGACATCCAGACATTAAAAGAGTTCCTAGTCCAGGGCCTAAGCACCCTAGCAGATTAGTCTTGTAATCAAGCTGAGACGAGAACAGCAGCAGCAAGCCAAATGGCTTCTCGTTGCAGTAAAACAGCCTAGGTATTCACCCCAAACCTAGGCAGCCTACAGAAAGCTGATTCCTCCAGCTAAAATATTCATGCTCCCAGCTGAAGCTCCCTGAGTCCAGCCTGTTAGCGTGCCTGCCAAGAGAGATGCGCTTTCCCTTGCATGCTTCAGCATCACCACCTGGGCTGTGGTGATGTGTGAGTGAATGACAAAGCGTGTGTGTAAGAATGGTGTACCCCTTGGACATCCTGACCACATGTGGGTGCTGCACGGGCAGGCTGTAGGCTTGGGCCCGAGGTTTCCTGGTTGCCCCAGAGCTTGGGACCCCGCTGCGCCATGACAGAGTGCTGTCATACCCAAAATAAATGTACCTACATGGCTGTGCAATCTTACCAGGGAGGGAATGAGCTGCCAAGCTGCAGGTTCCAGGGATGAACAGCTCGCGATAAACTTTCACACATCGAAGGAGCGTTACCTTTCCTCAGCTCCGTATGCAGTAGCGCAAAACCAGAAAGCACGTGGCTGCGCGGCTGGCTGATAGGCGTTTTGACAGCCATTTTGCTAGCCGCTCCCAAGCCCGCTCAGGCATTTTGCAACAGAACTAGGCAGAGGCCCCAGAGCCAAACTGCAGACATGCTCTCGCTCCGGAGGGAGAAGGAGCAATTCCAAGGCTGTGGACTGAGGTCGGGACGTCAGTGCCATCAGCCCCTGAAGCTGCGTCTCCTGGACCGGAGAGAGGGCTGCTGCAAGCACGGCAGTCGGGGCAGGCTCCGCTTCTCACAGGCAAGCTTGGCAGCCCTTTTATACCCACCACATGGGAGTAATGCTGCAGTCCAGGAGGAAGAAGAAAATATTCTCCAATTCACAAATTGTGTTTGTTTTGTTTACTGAACTTTACATTTCCTGCATACTGTACATCGAGCGGAGCGATTGCAGCAGCACATGTATCCAAAGAGCAGGAAACAGACTGCCAACGACCTTCTCAGGGTATCAGCAAAATAAACAAACATACCGTGCACATCAGGTGGTCTCAGTGCCAGTGCTGCGATAAATGGAATCTGCAGCGAAAGTGCCGTCGGAATTTCCCTTTAAACCACACCAAACTGTAAAGCCGCTTGGGTGAAGGGAGCAGTCAAAATCAGATCAGCGTGTGAATGTTTTAAAAGGGGTAGATTAATTCATGTGAGCCAGGCAGCTCAGCTGGAGCTGCTGTTCGACTGCCACTTTCGGCTGCTTGCCTCCTGTGAGCGTGCTTCTGCTTCCCCCCCTAGAAGATTTCATATGGTGAGAACACAAGTGTCCCCGCAGGGCACGCTCACGGTGCCGGGCAGTGACCTGCCACCTCCACGCCACGGCTAACAGAGACTGACACAGAGGCTCCATGCCAGCAGGCCTGCCCTGCAGGGCAGCTTTTAACCCAGAAGATGAGCACACAACGTTCTCCGTGGGACTGGATGCTCACAGGGAGCTTTGGGGGCTCTCGCTTCTTGGGAACCAAACCTGACCCTGAGTGAGGGACTCCAGAGGAGCAACACACATACATATGTGTATATACACATAATGTGTACATATGGCCAGCGGCTTGAAGTGATTGACTTCTGGGAAAGATGAAAAATGTTACTGAACCCTTGTGGAAAAGCCTGAAAGAATTTAATAGAGAATTACAGCCTTTCTCAAGAATTTAATATAGAATTATATAGGACAGTTAAAAACAACAATAGAAAGGATATTACTCTCTATTAAACTCTACAGGTTTCAGACCAGTTTAAATAGGGTCTCTTAATGTTTCTGCAAAGATTCCTGTTACATCCTGTAGGGCTTTTCCACACAGATCCTAGCAGCCATTGGGGAAAACCTGGTGCCAGCGAGCTCTTAAGCAAACAAGTCAAGTAATGCTGATAATCTACCTCAGACTATGCTCTGCAGCTCTGCTGCAGCTCCAGGAGTCTCTGTGAGATTAGAAATTGCTCAGGGAAACGGAGGGTATGGAATACACCTTCGGTTCTGGTGCCCCAGTAGCACATGGGCAGCACAACATAAAATAACCCTTCCCCTTTGTACTGGCCAGCCCTTACAGGGATGTATAGATGTAATAGCTGAACACAAAGCATAACCTTCATTTTGGACTGAGATACGGTAACAAACTTCGCTGCATGAAGTAGGACAAAGTATCTAGGGATACAAAGGGCGAGGACACCTTCTAGAAAGCAGTCTCTGAGGCACGTGGGCACTAACCACTGCCTTCAGCCAAATGCTACCTACAGCCACAGCTTTTATTTCAAATTTATTTTTCTCACCGAATAATACTTGTGTACCGGCATAAGCATTTTAAGTGTGTTGAAATAAAAACTTTACGAAAGGTATCCATGTTCATAGCCCTCTCTTGATCCATTATAAGAAGAGTGGACAAACTATTTTGACTTATGATATCCCCATTAAGCATCATTACACAGTAAATGATACATACAGTAAAGTATATGATTAATTTACCTCTTTTTGCCCATGGAAGATCCATTCTGTGTTTCCATTGCCTCACTTTAGAAGTATTTAAAATTACTAAATGAATATTGCTCATTTTCCCCTCAATGGAGGTAACCTAAATACCCTAAAAGTCACCTCTAGTCACACACAGGAACTTGAAAAACTTACTGTTGTGTTGAACTGCTGCCCATCTTCTCCAGTCCGCACAGCCTGACAGTACCTGGTAGCCTACACGACGGAACACAAAACCCAGCAGGGCTTCTGCTAACATCTGACCACACTGAAGCTTTGCACCAAACCTCCCCCCGGCCCCAGACAGCAATGCATGTCCATGTGCCATAAAAAACCTATCGGTTTGAACCAGTAGGGATGGTGAGGGTGGGAAGCAAACCCATAATACATATAATAATACATAATACTGCAGGTTGGTGATCCTTTCATAGTCCAGATACATTTTCACACTGTCGTTTGAGCCCTGCTAGACTCCGGACAACGGAATGAACCTCAGTATTTTAAGACTGTGAGTTTCATATGTTAAGATGTGGAAAGGCCCTTTGGTTTCATTGAATGTCTTCTGTTCATAATGTTTAAAACTATCAGAATATAAAAGCCCTAACACTGTATTTCACTGTAAAGTTTTTTATAATCTCTTGATACATTTATCTTCACTATCTAACAACAGCCCCCAAACACCTCACCCAGCATGTTTTTCTTTTAGATTGTATGAATTCTGGCTTAGCTTAGCAATAATTTATTTTTCAAATAATACTCATCCCTTCAACATTGAAATTCGGTTATTTTTGAAAGTAAAAATCATTTGTTTATGAAACCTCAGCAGGCAAACAGCAGCAGGAATGAGTGCATGGGCACCAAATTTTTTGCATACTTCACCCAACTCTACCTATACCTTACTTGAGAAGTGAAGTGTCTTACTTCTAAACAGAGGAGGAAGAAGCAAACTATGAACCTGAGCTGTCCTTGTATACCAACTGCAGCCAAAGACAAAACTCCTATTAATTTCTGTGGCAGAGGTTCAAGATGTTTCAAGGATTTACACCGTGGTAGAAGATTATGCATGTGAAGATATTTATTTGCATAAATGTGTCTGCAAGATGAGGTTCCAAAAGCTGGGGGAACAAGTGCTGAAGGACCCCATTAGACAGACTTTTCTCTGAAACCACATTTTCCAGATTTGTTTGTGGAAGAGCTCTCAGTGTGACTTGTTGGCTAATGCTATAAAACCAGATGAAATGTTTGTTGTGTCTGAATCTAATTTTTCTCTGGTTGTCATTCTCTAAAGTCCTACCAAATTCCAAAGCTCATTGGAAACACAACTGCAAAGAGGGGAAATTCCCCGTGCCTGGTGAGAGAACCAGAAGCAAGAATCCTTCCAGGGACAGCCTTATCAGCAAATCCATGGAGACTTATCCAAAGATACACATCCAGAGGTTTGCAAGCTGCCTTTTTGTACTTCTCCTTAGGCCTGAAGTTTGATATCATTATGGGACATTTCCAAGGCAGAAGCAGCAGCTGCCTAATCTTTTCACAAGATGTAAATCAGTTTCAGTAATTATCATAATAGATGGTTTGCTCGTGTTTTCTTGCTGGGAAAAAATACCATGTCTTATAAATTCCTCAGTGCTGTAACATCAAAGCAGCAGGGTTGGCATGAAGATCCAGAGGGGAGGGGAGACTAATTTGATGAGGATGTATATGTGATAGAGAGAGATTTCTTTTAAGAGACCATCCTGAAGAGTGAATTCAAGACTGAGCCCTGAAATCCTGTAAGTGGGAATGAAACGCATGTAGACAAGAGGTGCTTGTCCTTGAAGAACTGGAGAGATACCTCATCATCAAACACAGTCAGGAAGAGCCAAAACATCTTGCAATGGCACATTAGGGAATTAGAGGGAAGGCGGGGGGAATCCTATCCTGCTGGCAGCACATGGAGCGACAGGAGGCTGTCTGAAACTGGGCTCCTGAGGGTGCCCCAGTCACAGGAGGGCTTCTTTGGGACTGAAGGGGACACAGGGATGCCATATCTCTCTCTTCCGTGGGCTGGCACCATGCAGCTAAGATCAGCAACAGTCAGGCCAAAATGTTCTGGGTCTCCCCATCACGAGGGTCCCTCCTGGTAGTTTTCTGCAGCTGGATGTAAATCCCAAGAGCCAAACCAGGTCACTAGCCTGTTTCCTGTGAATATAAAAGTGGTGCTAAGTGAATCTGGCATCCCAGACCCCGCTCCTTCTGTACCTCTCTGCAGTAATGGCTTACAGGTGTAACACCCATGCAGCTTCACACCATTATTTTTGCTCTCTTCGAAGTTCACTCCTCTTGACTGAAATTGAGGGAATCCAGGAGAGCTGAGGGCTCAGGGCAGAGATTCTGCCTTCGGTCAAAAAGAGTGGCCTTTCCAAAAGAAATGAATGATATCGCTTCTTTTTTCAGGAAAAACAGCTCTGTGTGTTATAGCCCGATGAACAATAGGTTTGCAGGACAGAGAAATGGTAGGAGCAAAGGAAATTAAATTTAACACGAAAGAGGAAAACAAGTGAACATTACATATTTTTTTCAAGGAAGTCCATGTGCAAGTGATTAACTTCTGCTATCAAGGGAGGACAAAGAGGGAGCCAAGATCCTCTGTAACCATTACAAGAGCTGAACACAGCAGCAAATATGGAAAATTTCACCATTTTGGCAGAGGCCATAAAATATTTTTAGCTCAAACACCTTATGTTTGTGGTCCTAACACTGACCCCAGCCTAGCAATCTGTAATCTCAGGAAATGCTGTTAGCTTTCACAGAATCTCACTCGTGACCAGCTGTCGCAAAGCTGCACCTCCAAAGGAAAATTTACAACCCCGCAAATTGGGTATGTGCCATGCTGCAATGACAAACACTAGCTCATCTGCAAAGATAGAGTGTTCCCATCCTCAGCATCCTCGGGAGCAAGGGAGACGGGCTGTTGTTGCTGAGCAGCTGAAGAATGCACGCTGCTCAAAGCTCAAGAATGTGGAAATGGCAGAGCTTTTTTATAAGGCCATTAAAAATGACATCTTAACAACATCTGCAATTAAAACTCCTCGGTGTTGGAAGAGGTCTTCCAAAAAACATGTGGATCATAGAACTCATTCTGTTCTTATGACTTAAAAAATTGAGAGCATAATCCTAGAAAAATGAGAGAAATGCATCTTTCCTGTCTGTTGTTTAAGCAGCTTCCTCAATCCCAAATTGCAGTGACAAACAACTGTGTGCTGATCCTGGGGTGTTCTCCAACCATGTGCAGCAGCCCACTGCTACAGACATTACTTCAGGAGCAGGGCATCACTTGTTTTATGTCACACTTCTATATGTTATGAACACATTTCATATTGTATGTATCCAAATATTACTCAATCTAAAGAATAAAGCAAAAAAGTTTTAAAGGGGACTGGAAGGCTCAAGGGTTTGGTAGAACTGCCGCCATTTCATTTTCATGCTGTCAGTTCAGGTCCACCCATCAAAAAGTAGAATTTCTGTGAAATGAGATCTTGGCTCTTCTGGTCTGGGTCTCAGCAGGGCAGCGGACACTTCTCAAGACCTGCTGTGGTTATTGGCACTATCAAGGCACGCCTGTTGATGATTTGGGCAAACATAGTCTTAATGGCCACCAGGACACAAAGGGACAGCTCAAGTCTTCCTGATTCCACCTGATGTGAGGGCACCTCCTACTACCACAGGTTGTGATTTATTTGCCCTTTGAGTCGGCATCTTCCTACCCCAAGGCTGGCAGGATGCTACCCTTGTCACGAGGTCAAATTCATGCTAAAACAAAACAACAAAACAAAAATTGAGAAAGGTAAAGGAAAAGGGAGTCCTTGGTAGGCTTTCTGGGATCTAGCTGGCAAGTAGGATAAAATGGCAGCTATAAAAGGAACATTTGAATTAAAGAAATATTGGGATAGGGTTAATGCAAGTTTGCTAATTATCTAGTAAGGACCTGCTCAGATGTACTCTGTCTCTGCATGTGCACACACACAAACACTTGCCTCAGTGCCTTGCTTGAATAATAAGGCACAACAGGGCAATCATTGTTGTACCATAATTGCACTCCTCGGGTGTACGCCAGCCATGAACCCGAAGGAGGAGTGCTATCAGCAGCCTGAGAAGTATGATTATGGCCCAACAAGGCATGCCCTGTTGTGACTTATTACAATTAGAAAAGCTATCTACAGTGTTGCAAACATTGAGGTGAGGGTGAGGAGAAATGCTTTTTAAAAGCCTGTGTTCTGGCAGTGCGTATTTAAAATGTTGTACCTGCTGCTAGGACTCCCCATTAGCCAATCATATTGCTCAAGTATCCTATGAATGACATACTTCATGCCCCATCTTGACTCTGTGCTGAAAGATTAGAAGAATTAGCAACATTTTTCAACCCTCTCTGAGCTCTCAAGAGACTTGCAAAGCAATAAGTGGTATACAGTGACTGAAAGTACATGCCCCTTGCCAACACCAAAAAGCCTTGTCAAATATCTGGGGACAATTAACCGCTTTCCTCCCAAACAGATCCATTTTTTAGCAAACAGCCTGCAAGTATAGTTAAGAAACAGTAACTGAAAGGAAGAAGTGGCTTTTCTTACCGCATGCTTTCATGGGTGCACATCAATCCCTTCCCCAGTTTTCAAATGAGGGCCAAATGTGGGTAAGGAGACCTGCCTAATTTACAGAGCAGTTGTGAAGATTGATTAGCACCTGGAATGGTCTCTGAGACGTTCAACTGGCAGGCATTACGGGCATGCAAAATCAAGCATAGAGGAAAGCACAGAACGGATGTGCAATAAACTGCAAAAAAAAAAAAAAAGTGGAAGAAATCATTTGCTCTAAATGTGAAAGGCAGTACCTTTCCTGTGTGGGGTCCCAAGCAGAAGATTTGCAGGGGGTGTTTGTTTAGCACTGCTAAAATTAACTAGGGACCATGGCAAGGATGCAGGACCTAAACCACAGAAAGTAAGGCTCTCGAGCCAAAGCAGGAACCGAACGCATCATGTACGTTCAGAAGGCTCTTTCACCTTGAATTTGAAAGATAGCTTCAAACAAACAAAGTGATTGTGCACAGGTTTTGATGAAATCTGAGCTCCTTCCAAACCACATCGGAGTAATAGGTGCCTCAAAACAGTCCTTGTAAGAAAACAGAGCTAACACAGACGTTGCAGCTTCAACCAGTTTTGGGAAAAAATAATAATAAAAAAGGGGGGATTGCATGCGATATTAAATTCAGAGAGCTTTACAGCCAACATCTGGACACTGGGACAGCTGGAGCAGTGTTGTGTAATGGCTGTGAAGTGCAGAATAAAAAAACCCCAAGAAACTGCCCCGTGATACCTAATCATCAGCCAGTCAAAACACGTTGGAGTTAATGTATATTAATCACTGGAAACCTTAGATAAGTTCAGTAAACATTGCCCATTACAATATGTTAAAAAAAAAAAAAAAAAGGCTTTGAAATGGCACTGTGCTCGGCAGCCTGATCCAAAGCTCACTGAAATATGTTGGAAAGTTTCCATCCACCTCGGTGAGCTTTGTGCATTGAGCTTTTTTCAAGCTCAGGCAGCAGTTCAAAAATAACTTTACAGCATTATCCCAATTGTTTATTTGTGTACGAACAGCACTGAAAGAGTACACATGGCCAAGCAGAAAAAGAACACTTAGGAATATTTTTAAATTGCCGTCACCAAAACCACTGACAATATAAAAATTCAAGTATTTATGATGTTGTAACACTGCCTTTAATAGGGATGGTGGTGGAGAAACTATGTGTAATATAATCAACAAACTAACAAACCCCAAGGCACTCCAGAGGATTTTAATACGCAGAATGTTTAAAATATTAAACAAACAATAATCATGAAAATCAGGATATGATTAAATAGTTTAAACAACCAATCCTGAAAGTTTCTCTCCAAAATTTGCTCAAACTGTTCTGAAGTCAGCTCACAAACTGCAGAAAACACAACATATATTTTAATGTGACCCACCAGGATAAAAATAAAGCTGTGCTTGTCCACTGTTGCCTGCCTTTGGGCCCATTGAGTTAGGCCGAGTACATTTGAAATGAATCAAGATGTTCAACATCTGCCTCTTGTTATTAGGCTATTCTCTTCCTATTTATAAACAAACGCTTTGTTGGGGTTAGGCTGCGGATTCCATTACTCTGCGGACTCGCGTTTCCTTAGCAATCTGAACTTCGGGCCACGGGTAAAAGGTATGTTATAAATCTTCTGAAATCTATCAATGAATGCAGGGGGAAAATAATTAATTAACAGGCAGCGCAATCCACTTGCTCGGTCTTGCACAGCCAATATCTGACCATATGCTGCACGACACAGTGCTAATGCAAAAACAGATTTTGGTTAGAATTAGCTCGTGAAAAGTATTTCTCTACATTTTAGTTAAAACAAGCAATCATATGCTTGTGTGCGTGTGCATCATATCTTGTCAAGTCTCCCACTCTGTTAAGGCTCATACAGCTCTCTAGCTACTGACATATGTTCTTGGAAATCCCAACACTTCCATAAACACGGTAAACACAAAACATCTCCTTTGTTCTCTCCATTTACTCCCTCTCCATGGCAGTTTATGTTAATCTCTTCTTCGGGCTTCTTGCAGTCTTTGTGTGAGCTTGGATTCCTCCTTTCTTCCTTACATTCTGTTTCTTGCTCTGCTCTGGTCTTTTCCAGTTAATGCATCAAAACCGGACCCCTTTCCTCCACCGTTACTGACAGGCGGGTTTGTGTCTCTGTTCTCTCTCACTCACCCTAATGTAACACCTTCCTCCCTGCCTTCCTGGCTGCACTTCTTTTGCTCTCCCTGTTACGCTGCATTCTGCAGAAAATTAATCTTCCTTACTCCCCCACAGAAAACATTAGCACCGTTTCACTCCTCCTAACCTTTCTTCCCAGACAGGCTTCTGCCCCTTCCACCTCTATTCTACTTACCGTTCCCATCTTCACCTGCTTTAATCCATACTTAACAGTACCTGAATGTCACGATTAATATAGCCTTATAGCTCACATTTACAGTTTTTCTCCTTATGTCCAGAGTATGTTCATGGCCCAAAACCTTAAAATAGGGAGCAGATGCATGAGATCACAGCATAATACTGCACAACATACAGGTAAGAATTTATATGGGTACATTCACCTCTCACTTCACTATCAGAATTTTAGAACATAAGGATTTAAAAAAGAGGAATGTTTTTTTAAGAACAGGATTTTAAGAGGCCATCTAGTTCAACCAGAGGATCATGACTGAAGCAGGAACAGGAGTACCTACATAATCCCTAACATTTCTCTAACCTGTTCCTAAGATATGTAATTCCACCATCGCCACCCTGGGGCTTCAGTGTCCCCAGCGCTGGCAGCTCCTCCCAGGCCATATCCAAAAACCTGTCCTTACCTTGGCGTAAGCCCGTCACTTCTCACACTAACCAGAGAGGACATGGAGAGCTCTTTAATCCCATCCTCTTCTGGAGCAATTTTTAACATACTTGAAGGCTGTTATCATCTTTCTCTCTGAGACTTCTCCTCTTTAGACTAAACAAACCCAAACCTTTCCATCTTTCCTCAGGAGGTCATGCTTTCTAGTCCTCTGAATATTCATGATTTTTCTTCCTTGGGCTACCACTAATTGGTCCCCTTCCTTCTTAAAGAGGAAACCAAAGCCAATTTAGCAATGTACAGAAATCATCTCAGAGATGATTTACTCTTTCACAGGAAAAAAAAGACACTTCCTCAAACAACCTGCATCCTCATTACTTGATCTAAGCACCCGTGTTAAAGCTGGAGTGAGCACCTTAATACCAAAGGTAACATTACCAAACATG
Organism: Anseranas semipalmata; assembly: GCA_013399115.1. Classification (NCBI taxonomy): domain Eukaryota; kingdom Metazoa; phylum Chordata; class Aves; order Anseriformes; family Anseranatidae; genus Anseranas; species Anseranas semipalmata. The sequence goes on from VXAA01006448.1 coordinate 83,211, forward strand.
ATAAAACAGGTGAAGTAACAAAGTACTAATTCACAGCAAATATGTCAAACTTTTTTCTTTTTCCTTTTTCTCAAATTTTTCACATTGCACTTTTCTCAGAGTTATTCAGTAGCCGTGGTTATCCACCATTAAAACTCCATACGCAAAGAGATTTTGGCTTACGGATTGAGTGGGAGGAGTTTGATGTGTTTGATACATGAAATTAAATTGAATTAAATCACTGATCTTTTGCATAAACTATCTTGGTATATCTTGGATTTTGAATTCAATGAATATTGCAGAGGTTATTGCTTAGCCAATGTAAGAAATGTTACTGCAAACCTTACATAGAACAGTTTGGAATGGTTTGGGTTGGAAGGGACCTTAAAGATCATCTGGTTCCAACCCCCCTGCCATGGGCAGGTTCACCACCCACTAGACCAGGTTGCCCAAAGCCCCATCCCACCTGTCCTTGAACACTTCCAGGGATGGGGCATCCACAGCTTCTCTGGGCAACCTGCTTCAGTGCCTCACCACCCTCAGAGTAAAGAATTTCTTCCTTATATCTAATCTAAATCTACCCTTTTTTAGTTTACATACATAAAATCAATATATGCTAATGATTATTTAAATGAATCAAACAACGGAAAACTTACAAATCTGACACTCATTACTTCATGTCCTATGAAGAAAAAATATATAACTTATTCAACCTAATATATGGCTATAAACACGATTAATGTATTTTCATAATGTCCCACACAAGCATTATTTTCAGAAGATGACATTTTAATGATATCCAACACGCAATACGTTGCACACGGTGAAAATCTGTCATGTCTCTTAAAATATCTTGATGTATGCACATACATGCATACAATCCCCATGGCATGTATTCTCTCACTGAATTAATTTACGTATCTAGGAGAGCCATGTCCATACCTATTGTCATCAGCAGGGAGCTCACTTTGTCTTCTGAATCACTCAAAGCATCTTCTGCACAGCTTTGGTGCTAAGTAAATGACACTATGCGTGTAACCCATGCTTCTCCTAGTAATGTCCCCCAAAACATTTTGATTTTGACCCTCCTCATCACAAAACAAACAATACTTCAGCTGCATGGCTGCCTCAAGACTACAGTCCCTGTATTTGTGGCCTGGCCCAAGTCCACACCAAGTTTTGAACAAGGTCTCTGGGCCAGTTTCATCTCTTTCTCTGGGTCATTACATATTCCTCATCTACTGAACAAGTTCTTAAAAGAATGTGGCTCCTTTTAATCAGAAGGGTCAAAAGCAAGGAATAAAAACTTACGTTCTCTCTTGGACACTGGTGCAAGGTGATCTGCCTTTGGCTACGACTAACTTCGCATTGGTACTGGAGATATGAGCGCAGGAAGAGCTCTCCTGCCCAGAGTGCTCGGTGCCCCACATCTTCATTTCCATCACCCATGGGCATTTATTTTCAAATGCAAAGCGGTCAGGCCTTTGCCTGGTGGAAAGCAGTACAACAGCAGCAGTAGTGCTGAGCTGCTTTACGCACCACGGTGGGAAAAAAGCTGACGAACATCATTTAACCTACACCCCCTCGACCTGTTCCAGCTTCTGAATGAGGATTCCCTTGGCAACAGTGGGTGATGCCATGGTGCAACCAGAGAAATGCAAAGGCAACGCAGCAAAGCAAGGACTACTGTCCCTCTTACTGTTACACCACTTGGCCTGGCAAGGCTGTGTCCCAGTCAGAGATGGAGTCAAATTCAGACTGAGCCAAGCATGGGTTTGGCTCATGGAAATCATGTTGAAAACTCACTAGCTGCTTTTTTATTTTTTGATTTTTTTGCAAGGCAGTGACCTCAGCTGGCCGATACCCCAGGAGGCCGTGTCTCATCATCAGATCGCTGTGCTGGCACAAAAGGTTAAAACCGTCCGCCTGCACACCACCGCTCTGCACTCAGAGGAAACGAACCCAAACGGCACTTGGAGGCGATGCGGCCATCAGCCGAGTCCTCCTGCCGGCCGGCTGAGTGGGTGGTTTTTGGCGCTCCCAGCCCATTCCTAAAAGCCATAGCTCCTCCTGAACAGTGGGAAGGATCCCCAGTAAAATAACTCGGGAAGCGGAGTCGGTGTGTGGGGGTGCTTCCTGCCTCGGAGAGGTGGGGAAGGGATGCTGCCCCGTCCCAGCGGCCAGAGGCGCCAGGTGGAGCCAAGCGCAGGGTGGCTGGACTCCACGGTGAGATTTACACCATTCGGGCCATTTCTAAACACAACAGAAAGAGGAAGGGGAGCTTTAGTTTACTAGGAAATGGCCTCGTTAGCCAGTGGCATAAACCATTTGATCTCTTTGTTGTCAAAGTTTACTTGCTGAGGAACTTGATTATCACCTAACCAAACAACATCTGGTTCTCCTACTACTCAGATAACAAAGGAGAATATTTTTCTCCTACGAAAATTTTGAACCATTATGAGACGTAAATAATCTTCTGCAAAAACTTCAAGCTTGTTTATGACACAAACATTAAAAGCAGGTGAGGGAAATGAGTGTAACCAGTCAAAAGTCACTGTTGTCTGAATGTGCCGTGTAAAATCTCTATAGGAAGAAAAAACACAAATCAAAAATCACGTATGTATCACATGTGCATATCACAATCACATATGTATAACTGCTGTACTGTAATAATATTTAGTGCTGTCCATTTCTAACCCCAGGCGTGCCAAAAATGCACAACACAGATTTGGCAGAGCAGGGATGAGGGTGACGGGGGTATCAGCTATGAGCTATTTGTGGAGGCAGGTGGAAACGCAGGTCATGCAGAGCCTACAGAAGGAAAGATCTCCCCTGTTGGTGCTGTGAGGTGTGAGAAGGTGAAGGCCCAGCATAACCACTGGCTCTGCAGAGGTGGCAAATAAAGATGTGGGTAGGACAGTCTTCACAATAGGCATCCCCGGTGTACACAACTCCTTCTTGTCAAGCTGCAAATGGCTGCCCAGGGGGCTGGCACGGCCTGGTGCTGGCTGTTGGGAAGAAATCCCTTCTGGCAGGGAGAAAGGAGCAGTCTTCCTGGAAGGAATGAGCGGCCGACAGAAACCTCGCAGCTCTGGGCGAACCTCTCCCCTCGCCAAGCTGCTCCCTCTTGTCAGCCCAGTCCTGCCTCCCCCCTCCCCACTTTCTCCTGCGCTTCAGCCACCTGGAGCTGCAGCCCTTCCCTTGGGATCCTCCCCGGCCTTGGAAGCAGCGTGCTGTTTGGCTTGGCAAGGGCGGTTTTGCTATCAGACCCATTACCGAGGAGGGTGTTCACTCCCGGGCTCGTGGAAGCCACATGAGGCGGCCATACTCGCTCCGGGCCGGGGCTCACACAGGCCCCCAGGGCACCCACTCGCTGAGCCCGGCTCCCTCCCGCCGCCCCCAGCGCTCCCTCCCGGCCCAGCGCGGCCCTGCTGCACAGACAGCTGCCCGTTACTACTCAGTAGTTGCTTGAATCCCACTAAATGCTTGTCAAAGTGCCCAGAGAGCTGAAAGTGAGCTCTTTAAATTACATTTGTTGAAAGATCCCTGGTGCCTGTTCCTGCTTTTCGTTTTCAGCAACTCTCTGAAATCATAGTTTGTTTTACAGTGATGTTTTGTTTTTCTTTTCCTGCATCCAACCTATAAGTCATGGATGATGCATATTAAACACATTAAACGGGTTTCAGTGGGGCTGCGCACCATGTGTGCATACGGCTGAGGCCTGGGAGAACGGCATTTTCGTGTTTCGTTTCTGCGCCGGGAGGCTGTACAGCGTGCTGCTCCCCCATGCACAGCACTGCACAGACTTTTGGCCGCGGCTGGAACCCAGGGAGGAGGCTGCACGGAGGGAGGCGGCAGAACCGCTAAGGACACTGCAGAGGGAGGAAGAACCGGAGTCTATTTGATAGGTTAAAGCGGAGCCTGGAAATCGGGGCTGCTTGGACTTGTGCCTGACCACAGCTGACAATGGACAAGCCTCTTCACTTTTGTGCTTCTGCCTCCCCATCTGCAAAGTGAGAAGAGTAAACAAATTCGGTACCCTTTCCTCAGGGAAGGTGTAAGCAGTTTGGAAAGTGATTTAAGCTCCCTGCGCAGAACCACTTATTTTGTGTGCAAGCAGTTGTCATATATTTTGCAGAGATTTCTTCTAATTAGAAGAAAAATAACTCTCTCCCTTTTCGAAAAATTAAGGTTTTTGTTCTTCTTACACATTTATGACTGTGCACCAGATTTTTTTAAAATCCTGTGCCTTTCCAATTTTGCTATTAATATGTCATAAGAAAATCAAGGATTGTGTCCAAATTCCAATTCATGGGAATGGAATTAATATCTCCATTAAAATGAAAAAAGGGGGAGTAATGGGGGAAGTCTCGGAAGCCCTGGCGGGTGGTAATAGTTGGACTCAGCCCTCCCATCCCAGTGACTCATTCTGGGAATGGATAGTGCCTCTGTCGTCTTCAGACATTTAACACCTCCCTAACAAGATTTAGCATCAGCTGGGATGTGTGAACAAATAATATTAAGCAACTTGAGACTTCCTAGAACATCTGTCTCTAAGCCGTGTTAGGGCCTGATCCTGTCAGAGGTGGGTGGGAGTTGGAGAGGCTACGCGTCGGGCTTTTTGTTATTAATACCAGCAGTGGAGAACTTTGGTTACAAGTCATCCCTCCCAGATCATGTTTCTGAAGATGTAAAGAAGAAAACAAGGTTCAGAAGACAGCACCCTGCCAAAAGGAAGAATATTTTAGGAAGATATTTCTGACTCTGTCCAGATTATGTGTAAATTTAAGTTACTGAGAGAAAATGAGAACCATTTGTTTAAAGTTCAAATCCTGTCTGGCCTTTACTAGGCTAGGTTTCAAGCATCCTGTTTTGCCTAATCTCTACGTCTCAATCCATCACCTTGATGCAACTTCCCCACGAGAGTTCTCCATAGCCCTACCCAAACAGTTGGACTTTGGACCAAAAACATCAGCGCTGGAGCTCTCTCCTGGCAACTTTTGTGTTGTCAAGTGTTTGAGCACAAGCAGAGTATGAGATACCCCTAAGCTGTGTGGTTTCAAGTATCTCAGGCTGAGTAGGTGTCAGAAAATTGAGTTCAAACCAAACCCTTCTCTCAAGCCTTTCTGACTTTTACCTTCGAGGGAGCCCTACAAGCTGGGCTTGGGCTGTAGGTTCCAAAAATCTGATGGTGCCTCAACTTGCTCTTGTAACCGGGCTATCGTGGCATAGTGCAAATTGACAGCAGTTCCACCTCAACTGTGTTGAGACAGAAATCCCAAATACAAAAGTACCTGGGGCAGGGTGGAGAGAAGTATTGAGTATTGCTTTTCATAGAACTCCAAATTTTTCAACAGTTTTTCCCCTAGATATCATAAGTAGTTTCCAGATTTGAATTGCATAGAAGCAATCCAGAATTTATATGTAGGTAATAAAATGGTTCTGAAGGTTAGCTGTTGATTGGAAAAACTTGAGGATCCTATTACAAAAACATAATGAAAGCAGTGTGGTTTCCTGACATTTCCAGTGTACTATAATTCATTCTGTGTAATTTATAAGCCCTCAATTTATTTTTCAAAGTTCTGAAAGCTCAACATTTGCTGATATATTCCCCTTGAAACCTGCCTCAACATATCTTTGGCTTTTTGATGGGGAGCCCTAAAAGGTTAGCCAAATTAGAGGCACTGAAGGAAAGTCCATGCTTCTAATAATCCATACCTTGCTTTTGGGGGAAAGCCTTGCCTGCCTTTTTATTTTTTGGCCATCAGCCCAAATGCTCACTCTGTCTTCCCTATGGACCTCCTGCATGAGCCTTCAGTGAGGAAGTGGACATACCACCCCCCTTACCAAATTACTAGGAGCAGCACAGGTTCCATTTCATCAACAGCTTTCAAGGTAACTTTGGTTGGGCATCCACCATGCAGCCACACTCTCAAAAAGATCAGTCGGGTATCTTCTGGTGACACTCATGATGACAACAAGCATGCCCAGACACTTAAGAAAAGCAGGTATATGAGAGATACTGATGAAACAACTCCCAACATCAGATGAGATCAGAATCAAAAGCGGAATGATTAAGTACCACAGCCACTGGCAGACACCTACCAGTTCAGGAGATAAATGTACTCACAAACCTGTTTGCCATCGCTATTCATTTCTTTTCACAATACATAACCTCCTTCATTTCACAAATAGGAAATTAGGTCTATTTCACTTGAGAAAACCTTTGCTGCAAACATGCTGTCAAGTTAGATGGTAGCGTGTAGGAACACTGATATTTGTACAGGCTATGGGGATTTAGGAAGACTAATTGTTATGGCTTCTCATAATCAAACCATCTTGTAGGGGTGAGAAGACGGGATAATAAATCAGTGGTTTCCACTCTCAGTTGCCATGCTGAAGGGAAAAACTTGTGTTTCCAATGTGGTTTAACCACCAGAACACGCAGTGAAGAACACAGTCCAGTCTAAACAACTGGAGCTGAGCAACCATTTGTTGAGCTCCAAAAGCCTGCATCTGCACTGAGAGGGGGAGTACTTGCTGCCTCCCTCCATGCCCAGTCTCTTCTTCATCCCTTCATGGAACACACAGTATGCCTGATGCCGTATATCTGCTGTGCCAGTGCTGGGTACCTCGTGTTGCTGTTAACATACATCCACACTTCACTGAAACCCCCCTCACCCATGCAGCAGCAGTAGCGAGGACAAAGCTGTTTGATCACTCGTAGGCACCCTCATGTCATGCCATCTGTCCACAGATGAGGCTGATGGACTTACTGCATGAAGCCACTGAAAGGCTTTTCACAGACTGAAAGGATTTTGAGGTTCAGAGTGCTACTGACCACTGCTGATGATCACTAAGTGATTACTGAGATGTGCCAGGTTTTCCAGAAAGCCCTGACTCCCAAGGTTATCTTGTTACATGAGGATCTCAGTTTTCATTTCAAAAGTAGAAGCTTCCAGCCCCAGTAAGTGCAGAAAAGTCCTGAAAATGTGGTATCTAAGGGCTCCAAACACAGTATCCAACACAAAGAAAAGAAAATACATTCTTTTTAAAATGTCACTATTTTAAAATCAATCTTATGATTCATTTTTGAAACTCCTGATCTTATATGCTCAGGAGTGGAAGTATCTGCTCCCTGACCTCAGCAAAGGCTTGTAATAATGACAAGTTATTTCATTAAGATATAGCAGCCGTTGTACTACAACAGCCACCTCTAAATTTTTTTCAATTGCCTGAGGTAACTAAATAACGATACTTCATTATTCACAGGCTGCTTAAGTATTCTCTATATTAAGTGCAGGGAAGTTTAGATAACATCTAATTGCAAAGTGAAGCACTGGAAAGTTTTTGAGGGTGGCAACAGCATACCTAAATGACATTTATTTATTTAGAAGTGCTTAAGACATGCCTTTCACTTATCCTAGGCAGACACAGAGCCTTGAAATCAAAACTCACGCAATATCACTTGGCCTAGTGTCTGTACTTGGAAAATCTTTTTCAGCACACCCAAACCAAGATACTGCTTTCCCGGTTTCTACCACTTAATCATCCTCCTTCTGCAGACACCACCCAGAATAAAAAACTGGGATAAGCAGAGAAATCCTTGCTTAAATAGGCTGCAGATGATTCTATTAAGCATTAAGCATACCTAAATCATAAGAAATAAAGATTCATTCCCCAAGTTTTGTCTGCCACCTTTAACCTCAGCTAGTTTTTCTTCCAGTTTTATAAAACTCTGAACATGTGGATTCTTGACTGAAACACCAACACAACCACAGCAATGGCAATCAGGCTATGATGTAGCAACATTATAAGCAAGGCAACGGGATAGCTGACTTACTGTTGAGAAGCCTTAGCAAAACTCTGTGGCCACAAGACGTAGTAGCTGCAGAATTAACAGTTATAGAACAGGAAAGCATGTTATGATCACTGAGCTGGGATGACCCAGAAAACACAAGCCACAGAATCTGTGATTCCTGTGCCTTTTGTCACACACATCGTGCTGAGCCGGATTTTTTGGTGGTTAACACGCTAATAAAGGCAAGGCCATGCAGTGCTGCAATACCAACAAAGTTCTGCATCGTCCCACCCTGATTACACAAATAGGTTTGAAGCCTCTTTAAAAAGTGCCTCCAACAATGCCTTTTAAAAATGTCCTCCCTTTCCTCCAACCCCCAGTGCAGAACATACCAAGGGAAGCTTTTCAATACTGCAGCCTTGACCCTTTCTCTTAGAAACAGGCGCGCTGCTTTTTGGATGAGCTGGACCATATTTGGCATTACTCCAGCCCCGTTTGCAATATGCACATTTAGGTAGTTTGTTAAGTGCAGACGTCTTTAGCCGCTGCTCATTTGCTGTAAGGCACTTTTCCAAGGGAAGGGAGTTTGCGCTTCTTCCTGCCTGTTTACAAGGAGCCAGGGAGTGCTGTGCTCAGTGGCATACAAAGCAAAGCCTTTTCTTCCAGGCAGGCACACACACATGATTCCAATCTCCTCGCTCCAAATCTGGAAGCCACGGCTGCTACTTTAGACCACAGCATCTGAAAACACACTGGGGGGAGAGCGAGCAAGAGGCTGAGATCCTACACGTAAAGCCAGGACAGCAGCGTGGCTCGGAGCCCCACTGCGACCAGCAGCCACCGGTGCATCACACCATGTGCCGCTGGCAGGCTTCTGAGGCAAGTGGGTGCACAGTGAGTGAAAAGAAAATGAAATGAGCCTGATTCTCATCAAGAGAGAGCAGTGAGGAGAAGAAGACGGGGCAGAGGGTTGCTCTTATCAAATGATTCACTCTGGACAGGACACTGATGACTGGCGGTGAGGGCAGCAGTGCAGAAGACCTTTCTTGCTGCTGACCAGCTGGTTCACAAAGATGTACCCCAACACAAGAAAAAACACCTAACTAGTCACGGAGTCTGGTTCTTAACAAGTAAACATGAGTGTGTGTAACATCAGAGCATCCTTTCTTACCTTAGCACCTCTCCTGCTTCTCCAGACCTTACTGACTTCTGTGGAGCTTCTCTGCTCCATTCCGTTAGCGTCTTTGCTAAAGCACCCAGTGACACTGCAGGCAGAGGTAAGCCTACATCATCAGGATGTGTTCAGGCAAGCACAAAGTAGGCTTGTAGGCTTGATTTCCTATAAAATGCCAAATGTAATAAAAGGCCTTCAAAATAGTTGTGCACCTTATTCATATCCAAAAGCGTATGGCTTTAATAAATTCTGCTTCAGAGTGTTTTTTGGTGTGCTGTGGGTCTGAGAATTCTCTGTGGTTTGTGGTCACTTGTTTTTCTAATATTTTGGTCAGTGTCCAATCTCACTGGTGTTGCCGACTATACCCATGTAATTTCTGCTAGAATTGAATTTTCCACATTGTGCAACTTTATAGCCCTCTGGTGTTCCCTGACACATGAAGAGAGGTTACCGTCAGTTTGACCAATTTCTCTGTATTCATGCTTTCAAGTATGGGACAAAACAACGTTAACTGAATCTCTTCAAACTCCTGTAAAAGTGCTTGAGAGTTTTAACAGTCTTCCCAACAGGAATCAAATTTTATCACCTCCTCCTTTTTGACAGCACATCTTTCCTAAGGTGTGGCAGAGCTTGGAGGGAAAGTCGTGATGTGACAGTTTACAATCCCATCACTCAAGAGCCTCAATTTAAGGGATGCAACTACAGCTCATCAAACAGTTTCCCACTGGAAACTGCTTTCTCATCAGCAGGAATATCAGTTTTGGTGGGGGCGGGGACAGAGGAAATTTGGAACAATTTAAAATTTGAAATAACAATTTGAATCCAAATGCAATATACAGTTTCAATTCTTTTGTTCTGTTTCAGTTTCATTTCCTTATTACTTGCATTTTTGGAAATGTTAATTATTTTGTAAACGTCTACTATATTAATCACTTGCTAGTGCAATGTTTTGATTACCAAAATAAAATCTCTAAAATCTTTTCAGAATCTGGTATCTCATAGTTTTTGTTCTACTGCTTCTAACATCTTTCAGTACCCATTTGAGACAAGCACAAATGCTTTAAATGACAAAAGTCAAAACTTCTACTTCTTGACCCGCTCAGAGGTGTCCCTACTTAGCCCTGAGGACCCTAACAAACTGTTTGCATCTTCCTTCTACTGATGAAGATGAATGATACTGAAGACCCAGAGTCCCAAGCCTCTGAGTCTTCTGTTTTCAGCTGGTGCCACAGACCAGGCATGCCTGTGGCATGCGACGGAGCAGAGATTCCCAGGAAGGTGCTTTCTATCCAAACTGTGTATCTGTGCGATGCACAGATGCACTTCTCAGCTATGATACCTTGGGTCTAGAAGCACCGCAGTCCCATAGACTAATAAGCCAAGCTTCTGCTCAGTGCCATGGCAATACTGCTGCCAGCTGCAGAGCTGGCTTGGCCAGCAACTTTTCAAGCATCCCTGCAGCACACTGGTTAGCGAGTGGTGCTTAGCTGTGGGGACCGTAGTAGCTCACGAGGAGCTCTTCCTGCACAACACCTAAGAATAGATTTTGTTAAACACTTTGCTAGTGTTCTCTGTTCATTAAAAAAAAAAAATAATAAAAAAAAATAAATAAAACACAACTGCATCTCTTTATAGTAGCAGACATCCTCTCCTTGTACTTGTAACTGCTTCACTCAGCAGAACTTTACACCTAAATATGGCAAATGACAGAGGAGACCCACATCGTTTCTGCCAAAACTTTTGTATCCCTTTACCTCGTGTGCGGCTGGAACAGCCTCCACCTCCAAACAAATCTGTCCACCTGCAAACAGCTTCTCTAGAACCTTACATCAACACACCATTCCTGTATGAATACTGAGTTCAAGTGCTGTTAGATGCTCTCAGTCCAAGGCTTTTTAGCTGCTTTATTAAAACATTGGCTTTAGTTATTTGGGCTGTTTTTTTTAAGTGCCCACAGACCCCCAAGGACTGCATTCCAACACATTAAGATGTATTATATTATTGCAATATTTGTAGTAGCACTTATTAAAACTGTGTTCAGGGAGTTGGGATCATAAATCCTTCTGGTCTGCATTCATACCCAAGCTGGAGTATGTGTATGTTTGATAGATGGGCTGTAAAATGAGGGCACATTCTCACGTGTGAAGTGTGAATAGTTTCTCCACTTATTTATTGCAGTTGGTGTTACGTGGGGACAGAGCCCCATGTTCCAGACAGAACTGACAGAAAGGGAAATGACGATGAAAAAAAGAAAGGTCGCTGTCAGAGTGCCTGAACAAACATCAATTAAACCTTCCAACTGATTTCCTGGGACTTTGAATCAAGCAAACAGTTCTAAAAACCATTCCCGATCTCAGTGCATTCAACTACTGTAGTGGCTAGACTGTTTCAGCACCAAAAGCTTCCCAGTGCTGGACCCTGTTCTGAATGGCTGAAAGACGCATAAGAAAGTGCTCTGCTAAACCCAACCCACATGCTCAGAAAACAGAAGCAGGGAACTAGGGAAAAGATTAGGCATGAACGAATGGGAAAACTATACTACACTCTCTGTGTTACAAGTTTGCGCTCCGAAGCTACTATTCTCAGTACAGCTGGAGAACAGTACAAGTGATGCCTAGTGGGAGCTTTTAATCTCAAACTACTGCCCCGTCTGTGAGGCTGGGCTTTCATACTTGCTCAAGGGCCTCTTCAAGGACCGTGCTTGGTTCATCTCTCTGCCGTGTTTCGTTCATCTCTCTGAAGTTAAATAAACAAACAACTTTCATAAACATTAAAATCCTTCACTTTTATAAAGCAAAGGAAGACAAACAAGGAGATGATGATACCTTAATCTGAAAGACACTGCAGGGAGATCACAGAATCACAGAACGTTAGGGATTGGAAGGGACCTTGAAAGATCATCCAGTCCAATCCCCCTGCTGGAGCAGGAACACCTAGATCAGGTCACACAGGAACGAGTCCAGGTGGGTTTTGAATGTCTCCAGAGAAGGAGACTCCACAATCTCTCCGGGCAGCCCGTTCCAATGCTCTGTCACCCTCACCATGAAGAAGTTTCTTCTCATATTTAAGTGGAACCTCCAATGTTCCAGCTTGCACCCATTGCCCCTTGTCTTATCATTGGATATCTCACTGTCTGCAAAAGTTGCTTGCAAACACGTTCAACTTTATCAAAATCAAGCGTGTTGCATTTTGGCTGAAGTAAGCAAGCACAGAGAAGTGAGCAGGATGAAACAAAACTCTTTATCAAAGCATATCACAGTAAGAGAGAGTTTTTCCCCTTTCAAAATAAGATAGGAAAAACACACCGCAATTTAAGAATGTTCCCTGCCTTTCAGCAGCAAAGATGCAGTAAACAAGAGCTAGCCATTTTAGAGTTACAGCTCAGCTCCCTCTGCCAAATTTCAAGGAAAAGACTTTAAATTGGCTGTCACAAGGGCATGGGGGCAGAAAAGGCCCATGAAAAGTAGAAGGGACCTGATACCTTGGTACCAGATGATGACAGAGGAAGATGGCATAGGCAAGAGAGGATGCCTTCCAGGTTGTACCTACATCTGCTTTGTTCCACTTGAAAATCACTTTACATGCTTTTCTCTTATTTCCTTCCTCTAAGCTGCCTCTAAGTAAACAGTATATTTACTAACATCCTACACCCTTTATTTAGTACTAGCCACATACATACCCTACATGCAGGACCATGCAGGTTCTGGGTGCAAGGGGTGGAAGAGGCCACGCATCAAGTTGCACAGCCTTTTTCTCTCACATGTGCTCATACTCGGCCTGTTAGCAATTATGAAGACTGGTGACAGAGAGGACTTACTTGCTGTAATGTCACAGGGACTTAGAGGTCCTGGCCAAAGTACTAAGACCAGTCGCAATGCAGGATGTTGTGCAAATGCATAAAGCATGACAGGCACAATGGGTGAGGAAGACAAATGGATAGAGTGGCAGGGGAAACTAAAGTGATTTTATAGAGTCATGCAACAGGGTCAGTAGCAATAGCTGGGAATATAAAGCAACCTGGGGTCCCTTTCACTGCTCTATCTGCACGACCCTGCTGATGTGCTCTCAAAAGGTGGTGTGACAGGGCAAGCTGTGGCTGTGTTAAACTGGCAAATCTGCCTCATGTTCTACTGAACACATGTCCAAACACTGCAGAAACATGAACCTATTAAATTATGTGCCAGAGAACAAATCTGCCCAGAAGAGCTGCTTGACACCCTGGTGAAGGACTGTGACTGAGAACCCATTGAGACAGCAGTCTGTAGCTATCAACTTTGAATGATTATGCTTCTGAATCCTCTGAAAAAATGGTTTTTGATGGAGGATATGCCAGTATGACTAGGGAGGAGGCCAACACTTGTGAAAACAGTGCTTGGCAGAGACTATTTCAGCATGGGTTGTTGACTGCAGTATTTCCAAGCCAGTGGAACAAGCAGGAGACAGAAGAGCAAGGTGGTTCCATCTGGCTTCATAAACTTCAGACTCACTCAGGATGAAGATGGCACCAGGAGCTTTTCTGAACCAGAAACTTCCCAAGGCCTTTAGCACTTCAATACAAGTATAATGGTTGTGGTTAAGAGTCTATCTGACTGTATTAGCACTCCTGCAATGAATATCTTTCTCATTTACCATGGCACCATTAGGCAAGGAATTCTGTATTCCCACAACATCAGAAGACCCCTGAGGGTGGTGGCTGGAGTGTACACAAGCTCTGGTCTCAGAGTTCAAAGAGCACGGAAAAATGCCCAGAGAAGCTCTTTGTGCTATCCAGATATGCCGTACAGAATCAGAGCTAGAAATAGCACCTCTTTGCAGCCCCATCAGGTCTAGAGGGGCACCAGATTTCCCGTGCGATCTGCTTTTAACCAGCTGGTGGTATCTACAAAAGGTAACCATGCTAGCCTGTGACAAGTCTGTGACTGCAAAATATCTCCCGCAAATGGAAAGACGACTTCTTGCTCATTGCCACAGCAACAAATTTGTTACTACAGCACTCAAGCAGTGTCACTCTGCCCAGCTTGGGCCACCACTGCTACAGCTGAGTCTTGGCTGAAGATGCATTATTTTCTTCCCTTTCTTGAAGCTGGAGAGCAGCAAGGGCTGACCTTTAAGAAACTCTGCCTAACTGGTGTCTAGTAACAGCAAGGAAAGCAAAACAAGCCAAAATTTATTTGAATCCCGTGGATGGAAATCTGCCAGGTATGCACACACGGCTTGGGTTTGCAGAGGGGGAAGGGAGGATGTATACACAGGTGAAGATAAAAACCTGGAATTTAAGTGATTACATAGAATGTGAAGTCAGCGTTAATTGAACTTTTGATTCAGGTCCTGAAATTTAATGTTGTGATAGTATACTCTGATCAGAGATAACAGTAGTGAAAGTAAAGACAGGCACAGATGGTTTGGGTTAGGGTCAAATTAAACTTTCTTCCTTCAAAATAGCTTCTCACACATTACTGTTAGGCCTAAAGTTCCATATTTTTCCTCATGCTCTCATTTGCTCTATTTACTTAGACCTGGCTATTTCCTCCTGTCGGTAATTTCCTGAAGCAAGACATAGTAAACCAGTGGCTACTTCAAGTAATCTCAAGTTTCATCTATTTCAACAACCATAAAACGTTCAAGTAAGTTTCCTCATCTTCAGAGCTATTGTGCTTTCCTGACTTTGTCATCTGACCATCAATCCAAAATTTAGCTAGACCAAAAGCAAAGCCCCACTTAAATACCAAGCTCCCGGCTTCTCCCTTTTTCACCTGCAGTTTTCCAGTTAAATTGGGCCAGTAACGTGTCAATGTGTTTCCTGCACCTTGGATCTTCCTGTTTTTCCTCCCATAATACCAAAATGGGATTTATTCCTGTCCTTTCATCTGTCTAGACCTTCAGCAGTTTCTCTTCTGACAGCCACAACTTCATCTTCTCTTGCCCGGTTGACACCCCTGTAAAAAAGAGCTGGAAACATTTTCTTCTTTGCCTGTTACCCTAAACACAATCAGTCTCTTCAAATACCTTCCTTCACCGCCCTTTTCTTACTGCATCAGGTTCAACCTTTCAGCCTTGATCTTCAAAGTGATTCACCACTCTCAGTTACTCACGCTAGGCTGCTATCTTGTTGTAACCCCTTCCACCCTCAGTCATGGATCTTAAACTGTCGCATGTTCATATTCAGAAGATGTATGTGTGTGTTTACAGTCCTAGCTATTCACAGTTTACACTGCTAGTCCAGGTCATGTATTTCTGAACAGATGTTCCCACAGTTTTAAATTGAAAGGATGAAAATATCTCATCATCCTTTCTTTGTTTATTATATTTAAGTGTTTTTTGAAACTCCTACAATAACACAGATTGCATTTTCTTCTAAAATACGCCCAAGAGAACCTTACTTTTTTTCTGACATGAGAAAATCTCCTGGGGAAGGTACGTGGCACAAACCCTTAGCAGGTTAGAGCCTGACGCAGCTTGTAGGGCCAGCCTGCACATACAAGTGACTGCTTGTGTATTTAGCTGTCTTCAGCAGTGGGACCTGGTAAACCTAAGAACTGTGCCTGACTCTTCATGGGAGGTGCACATTTACTTTACAGATCATCTTCCACACAGCCGTTCTGGTCCGTCTTTGTTAGAGCAGTTAGTAGGGCAGTGGTTGATGAACCTCATTGTACTGGGATCTTCTTCCTCCTGCCGTTTCTGTTACCAAAGCTTCAGGATAATTCCTGAAATAAACTGACTTCAGGATTGCCTGCTGTATATGAGTCTCGATATCTCACTTAAGGTCAGATTTGGCTTTCCACCATGTTAAGACGTTTCAATTAATTGTCATTTCTCCACTGCTTGCCTCTCCCCATCAACTGCCTTTCTCCTCCCTCCTTCTCCCACATCTTGTTCTTAATCAATCCCTCATGTACTTTGTTTTGTTCAGAGTGAGCCTTCCTTCCTGACGTCAAGTCAGAGAACAGACGCTGGCTTCATCACACCGGGGAAAAAGGTATCATTATAAAATACTACTTAGCATTTTTAAGAGTGTTTAATGTTCAAAACTGCCCGAGCATGAACTGGTTCATATGATACAGAGGAGGAAACAATTTATAAATGGAGAAACAGAGGCAGAAAGGTAACAGGAGTTGTACAAGGTCTCACAGAGAGATCATGGCAGGGTCAGGAGTCTCCTGACTTCTAACTCCAGGCTTTTAACCCTTTACTCATTTTCCAGAACATGCTGTGCTTCCTCCTGTTCATTTTACACCCCAAATTACTACCTGATCTACTGTGTCTTCACTCAGCATGCAAAAAATGCTGATGTTGCAGCGAGTGCGCGCTGCACATCTCAGGGGTA
This sequence comes from Anseranas semipalmata, assembly GCA_013399115.1. Taxonomy (NCBI): domain Eukaryota; kingdom Metazoa; phylum Chordata; class Aves; order Anseriformes; family Anseranatidae; genus Anseranas; species Anseranas semipalmata. Next base: position 99,492 of record VXAA01006448.1, read on the forward strand.
AAGCAGAAGCTGACTCCCTGCTTCCAGGGCAGACCTCACACTAAAGCCCGAGTTGATGGTGGGACTGCTGCAGCGCTGGTTCCTCCTACACTGTGCGAGGTGCTGTGCTCAGACCTTCAAACCACCTCCAGATGAGCTGGTCCACCAACACAGCACAACAGGCAGCCATGCAGAGACACTAAAAGGGTCCCTACATTAGGGATAGGCACCACAGTGTGGAGTCAGGCTGGCTTCGGACCCCAGAGCCAGCACTGCTGTACTTAGTCCTGGCAACTCCATATGGGGTGATACCAGCAGCTTTCAAAATGACTTTTGGAGGCTGGGGCATAGTGTTGTCTCATTTTACCCTCAAAATCCAGAATTCGGTCTTTCACAGACAGAACAATATTACGACATCTCATGAAACCTCAATTCAGCATCATTTTTATGGGTTTTTCTTTTCATTTTAATACTTCCTACTAATTTACACATAAAAGCATATAAGCATACATTAGCAATAAACCTGCTTAGAAAAAATAATTTTCCAGGCTTGCAAGCAGATACAGGTGGAATCTCCCAAAGCCTACATATATACATATAAAAATATACACTAGGTCAAAAACAGCTGCCTACCCACTGCTTCCAACCAGACCTGAATCACAATGTAAACACAGACATGCATATCCCCTCTGCATGCAGTATGTCTGATTAAATATTTTGTTAGCCAAGATGTTTTGCTGGGTTGGTAGAAGGATTTTTAGAACATTGATTTCTCTTTCTAAAGGTCTGCTGGATTTAGATGTTTCCTACATTATTCTGTTCTGCTAGATTTTCCAAAAGGGCTCTAAAAACTTAGCAGAGTAATTCTGGAGAAAGAGACTAAAAATATAATTCTGTAGACTGCAGGAATAAATGCTGGAAATCATATAATGCATTTACATTTATGCAGAAAAATTAACTCTTGGGAAATATTGGCATCAGCATGCTCCCTCACACTCTGGCCTGTGCTTTTCTTATTGTTGTTGGTTTCAGTAGTCATTTAAAGGAATCTACAGTACCCCTTATTTATAATAGTGTGTAGAAATAATAGCAATAATAATAATAATAACAATAATAATAATGGACTACTGCTTCCAGGGAGACACCGGGCCAATTTCACTCTTACCTCCCAGGGCTCCCAATCTCCTTTTTCCCTCTCCTTGCAGCTCAGGGGAAGGAGGGGACCCTGCCCAATTTGAGCATGGAGGTGTTATCCTCCACTGGCTTCTCTTGCTCGTGGCTTGAACGCCAATAAGACCAGAAAGCTATCCCCAGTGAAAACTAGAAAGTCAGTAATATAAGAGCAAGATAAGCGCAGTGACTTGACACATATCCTGAGGCAGTGAATTTGAATCCCTTCCTTGATCTGAAGTGCCAGACAACTTTCAGGTTTTTGATATGCGTATGCCGCAGTAGCTTTTATTGAAACAAAGAAGAGAAGGAGAACAAAGGAAGAGGAGGAAAGAGAGAGCATCTCAACCCAGCTGAAGTGCTGCAGTCAGAAGATTTAGCGTGGGTCCACAAGGCTTAATGCAAAAGATGCAATGATAACCCTGCCTCAGACTGCAGCACAGACTGTCTATGGACAATAGTGCCTTTCCATCACCATGTTTTAGGAGGAGACATTTTACATGTATTAGAAGAGAAGGCATGTCTTAACACAGGGGTCACCTGCAACTGAATTTGGAAAGAGTATTATAAACCTGACTGATCTGGCATATCCTGATCTCCTTGCTACTGAAAATCCCCAGCTCTGGCTCCTCTGTGCTTCCCCACCCTTCCCTGCTCGCTCCTTCACTGCGCCAAGCTCATTGATAAGCGCAATGGGGACATGCTGATGCCTTGGAAAGCATCATGAATTTGGCTCGTTACCGCCACAGCATCCTTGACCAAGAGTTGAAAATTGTCCTCTGCCCTCATTAGCTGAGAAGAACAACCAAATCCTAATCCCCGTAGCATACTCGTTCCTGTTTTAGGAGGTATTTGTACGTCTCCTCTTCGACTTCTGTTCTCCACACTGAACCTCGCCTGGTTTTGATCGATCATTTTTCTAGTTCTTACCCTCAAACCTGTTGCTCTAGTTTTCATTCTCTACTATTTCTCTGCTATATGTCCTTTTAAAAGAATCATGCTGCTCCAAAATTAGTAAGTTTTGCAGACAGTGAAAATGGATGACTGCAGTACAAGCAATACTCTCATTAATACAACCCAATGTATAGAATTATGATTCTGTTGGGATTTCTAATTAGTTTAATCAAGTATTGTGTGGATAACTCAAGTCTACCATATTAGTTTGTGTAAAAATACTCACTAATTTCGATTCCATCTGCATAATCCACTCCTTTTCTACAGACAAAACGCTTGTTTTTTCTATAGTTATTAATCACACCTTTCTTTCACTGAATTTCATTTTATTGATTCTAGCTCATCAGTCCTCTGACTTTAAAAAATACACAGTATTTTACTTTCATTTGACAAAACAGGCACAGGTGGATTTTTTTTTAAGAAAAACAATGGTGAAATGTTTTGTAGTCATTTGATGGAAATCTTTATCTCATTCTTAGGCTTACTGAAGAGGTACGATCACGTCCAGCCTCCTGAAATCACAAGCAACCATGTAGCTGTCCACAAAGACACAGGAGACTCCTTTTATGAGCAGGATAATTCATGTGGTGCCCCCACTACTTGTAGGGCAAAACCACCAATGCACCGGCTCCTTGCAGAAGCAGGAGATCTGTGGAGTGAAAGTACCTGGACACAGGCGCTGGACACAGACGGTATCCCATACTAAGAAGGAAAGCCAAAACATCTCAGCAGCTCCTCTCCATCTGACCTGGCCACACACCCAGGGAAGTGACCACCTCTGTGTGCTGGGGTGAGTTGTGCAGCCAAGAACCTGAGAGGTTTACTAGCATCGCCAGGAGTGACCTGCCCTTTCCCACCACTGTTTTTGACCATTCTTCAGAGGAATGTGAAATGGCTTCATGAGTTATGCCTCAGGGAGAAAAAAGTACCTTTTTGGCTCTTGGTAAGACCAACCAAGGCAACTCTTCAAATATTCCTACGGTGTGACAACTTAAGAAGGAAGTGCCCACGTTTCATTTCAGCACCCTTTGGGGGATGCTGAGAAAACATTTTAAAAAAACAACCAACCAACCAACCAACCAAGTGTATCCAGGATCATTCCATCTCTGTTAAACAATTCCTTTCAAAAATTTGTCAAGAGTGGTGGAAAGACAACCTTGCTTTCTTGCCACCCTGTCAGTATCAAAAGGCTGCTTGACGACTTCACTCTACTAATGCTTAAAAATCTCTGCAGTTCCACCCTGAAACAGGAACTGCTGAGACCCATTTGAACTTGTACCACTTAGTTTAATAATTTTGTTTATCATAGCTTTTGTTTTGCTTAAATCTCTTGGTATTTGTACCATTTCCTGAGAGCACTAAATTCATCATATCTTACCAAGCAAGCTGTGCTGCAGCCAGTACTGAGGGCTGCTCAGTGTCTGCCTCATGAATGCTATCAGCAAATCAGAGCACCTTTTTTCAGCTATTGATGCTTGAGGATGTGTTTTTTGACCTCTTCTCTCTATTTCACAGAGACATTCTTGGGTACAGGTTCCTCATTGTCTGCCTGGTAATATTCTGGCCTTTGATGCCAGAAGTATGCAGCAGCACTAGCGGGTAACACCAGCCCTTCACATAAATGAAAGTCCTTTGAGGTTGGACAGCAGAAGTCACAAATCATTCTTCTGTTGTGGACCATTGATTTTACAACTCGCAAAGCTACTACGCGCAGAGAACACCCTAAGAAAACAATCTGGGAGGTGTTTCATGGGGATTTGGTGATGACCCGTCTGATGGCCCAGATGTAGCTCATCACCATGAAGCCTAGGGACTAGGTGAATGAAAAACGTTTCTACAATGGTGTACACTACAAATCAAAACCAATAACCAAATCTCATTTTGGAGGGGCTCCACCCCGTACGCTGCATCACTGCCTGAGAGCAGTTAGATACAAAAACTGGCAAGGGAAGAAGTTATTTTATTGCTGTCTAACTTGTTGCCCCCATCTCCAAAGCATGTAAAGGTAGCCATGCACAAAGAGAAGCTCTGCTACCACACTGACCACAGATGCGTTAATAAACCCAAGAGAAGCAGCACATTCTGTTCTCAAAAAATAACCTCAACTAACTTTTTTTTTCCCTCCATTCCCAGGGTTTAAAACCAGCTGCCATTCGGGAAATTAAATTCAATACCTATGATGTGATTTTTGAAAGCGCAGCTTTTCAGCTAAAGAGGGCTGAAGTATATCCAGCATTTCTGAAAAATCAGACTACTTAATTGAGTGCCTGTCTGACAAGGACATAAGCCTAACTTCACACACCTGTTGTGAAAGCCTTGGGCTTCAATTAATGGTGGGCAAAGGATGCATAATTAATATAACAAGAAACCAGGAAATGAATATGTTAAAGTTCCTACTGCAGTTTTAACTTTGTCACAACACACAGGTCTTTTGTTGGCTTTCTTCATAGAGGTGAATTTCCTGTTTTTCCTGGTTAAATGTATATACCAGAAATTACTCAGTGTGCCATTAAATGTCAGGAAATGCAATTCAACTGAGTTAAGCATGTTGCTGGAAAAAATCTGGATGGAACAAATTATTTGGTGTCACTTATATAATAAGATATTACCTCCCTTCTCTATTTATGAATTGTTCATGAACAGACTTGTATTTTTACCAGGGCTTTCTTCCCTTCTCCAAAAGCAGCGAGTAAATGATGTAAGTGATCATATTCACTAAGAAAGTGACAGCATTCAGAAGACATTCTTGACTCCAGCTTCGGATACCCACTCCCCTTTACCCAATCCCTGTGTAGAGGTCCAACTCAGGGCTCTACCATCAGTTAAGTCCTGCTTATCCCTTCAAGATGCAAAATTTAAATGTGCAACATTCAATTTTACCTTTATGAGACTGGACACAGAATTCACAAGCTCCCAAATACATGAATTTTAGAGCCTGTGCAAACCTTAGCAATGGCTACTGCGCATACGAAGTACAAATGTTCAGATGACTCCAAAACTCACATGTATTTATGTATTTTTGCAAACTGACAAAAAGCCCAGTAGTTTCCCTGCAAGCAACATTTTCTAGGTAGCAGATTTAAAAACAAAACCTCAAATCCACTCTGTTTAATTCACAACCATATGTTGCCGGTAAGAACCTCCCTTTTGTCTTTTCTTATCTTCGAATTATTTGGGCCATCTTATCTTTCAGCTAAGCAGGGCTGTTTGCATATCCCAAAGCTAGTGCATTAAATCTCCCAACACCCTTCTGGAAGTTGAACAGTTGCACATTGCTATTTATCTGAGGTACTGGAGGGGTTTCATTATGCAAGGTCACATAGTAAAAATAACTGAAGGTGAGGTGCACAGAAATGTTTTTAAAAAAACTCGGAGTTTTTTTAATAAAGACCAATTGTGCAACCAGTGAGCAATAAACCCAGGAAAATTTGGTTTATGGGAGATATATTACTAAATATCCCACAAATACAATTTCTGCATATGGGAATATAGGCAGAGATGGAATAAAAACAAAACCCAGCTTGCAGAAATGCATATGCAGTCAGAGATACTGTGCTATACGAACTGTTTATTGGAACTGTGTCCCATGTCAATACTGAGGAAAATAAAGAATGGAAAATAACTTTGGAATTGAATAGAGACCCTGTCACAGTTAAATTTGATACTTGGAACCCAAGCCAACACACTGCTAGGACTAAAAAAAAAAAAGCTTACAAGGAATAAATCCAAGATGGAAAAAGTAAAAGTTAAATTAGCATCATACGGTGGAGAGAAATATCAATAATTAGGCAAATGCATAATAACCCTATGAAGTCAATTGCTTTTATGACAGCGGGACTGGAAACACAGGCAGTTGTAGGGCTGAACATTTGCAAAGAATTAAGACTGGTTAGAACATACAATGGGTGCTGTGTATGCTCTAAACAGACAATAAGAAACCAGAAGAATTCAAAGATATTTTTGATACAGCAGGATGCAATAAGAAGAAATACCGTCTTTTTTTCAACCTGAGGTAACCCTTCCATCCCCGGTCACTGTTGCACCCAGAAAGCTTCCAGTCAGCCTCTGCAGGTACTGACACACGGAAAAATTAAAGAGAAGGCCTCCGTATACACCACAAAAGCAGCCAAAAGAAAGCAAATGCTATCGTTGTTATGTGTCCCATACATATTTTTTTTTGATCTGAGAAATATCTCCTCTTATTTCTGCTGTTTGAGGCCCCAGGTGAAGAAAGCTCTTCAGCAGCAGTGACGTGAGAAGCGATGGGACTGAGAGCATCCAGGAACCCAGCGACCGAGCTGGCAGCAGGATTCTGGCACGGCGCTGGGTTCACGAAGCAGCAGCAGCAGCTGGGTACCGACCTACAGAAAGTGACTGCTTCTGTAAGAGGCCATGTGAGTTCACATAAACGCACACATATTTTGTAGATGCTGTAGCCACCACTACAACTCCGAAAGCAGACAGCGATGCTGTTGTACAGCTTCCCATGTCTCATGCTATTTTGATTAAGCTTATGCAGTTATTTTCCTACCATTAGTAAAACAGGCTACCTACCAAAATTTAGAATGGATTTTTTATTAGAATAAGTATTTTAGATACCCACTATGCCTACAGCACATGTTGTTGGAAAGACCCTAGAGTGCCTTTGCAGTTATTTACAAGAGCTTCACCAAGGCCCATGCTAACTCCCAAGTATCTTTACATGAACTTCATGAAGGTCTGGCTTAAACCATCTTCATTTGTCCTTATGTTTTAGGCATAGAAGTTTCCAAATCTTAAAGATACAAAAGCAGAGGCATACACACGTTAAGGCCAGATCCACGGATGATGTTAAGCACCCATGCTGGGTTTACACATCCAGAGACAGGAGGTTGAGCCTCCAAGCCCGTGTCCAGACCACAGATTTCTCAAGACCATACATGATGACATTTCTGCCCCATTTCTAAGTTTTCTTAGGTGCCTGACCCCTCTGGTCAGGCAGAGTCAAGGGCGGCTCCCAGCCCCATCAGGACACTTCTAGGCATTGCTCTGCTGATTTCCCATGAAAACCCTCATCCCCTAGGAGTGATCAGAGCAAACCTAAAGCGATCCCAACAGTTAAAAGCAGTTACAAGGCACCACCTGCCTTTTATCAATCAGCCTATCGGTCAGAATAGGAAAGCAGTATTTGAGCACATGACCCAAATCCAATGCCTTCCTCAGCAATTTCCCGGTGATAGACCCACTGCCCACCTCTCCATGGGCATGTCCTACTCACTGAGCTATAGTCACATTCCCTCTTCTTCCTTATTCTCTCCTTCTCCCTCTCCCCCACTGCGGACCTGAAACCCTTCCTGCCTGGCAGGATATCCAGCAGGGGAGCTGGAGGCTCCCTTCCCACAACAGCCCATAGCCAGGCAGTTAAGCTGTTAGCAGGAACGTGGGAGATGTTCGTGGTGGGAGGCCTTTGGCCAGAGACCCAACCACTAGTGGTTTATAGGAAGGGGTGAGAGGGTGGGACCAGCTGAAGCTCCCACTCTATTTAAAAGAAACAAAAAAAATGAAAAAAGAAAAGAAGACTCTGCCACCACTTCAGGAAGGAACAGCACAGATGCTGAGCTCCAGAAAAGGCTGCAGGGCTGTAAATCCCAGCCTGATATAGGTCCTTCCACGTCAGCCTGTGCTAGATGCACAGAAAGCGAGAAAGTTTAAGACACTTCCCTTTCCTTTGCCATCCCTTGGACAGGGTGGTGGTACCAGAATTAGATCCCACAGCTTCAGATTCTCTCCCACACTCCAAAAAGTCCAGACACAAGTGGTCAAGCAAATAAATCCTGGGCTGTAAATTCTAAAGGCAACAGCAGCTTTCTGACAAAATCACTGAGCCCAGAGCGTCATCCCTGATTTCCAAGCTTTTAGTCCTACACCCTAATCAGAAGACAATCAGCCCTCTAAACGCAGTTATCGTCTGTTCAATACTGATTTCTTACCAGGTAACAGCACTGTAAAAAGAAATATAGGATTATTTGTAAGGTCCATTTTATTGCCACCTGAATTCCTGTCTGATATAACACACTGGAAATATCCCCTGGCAAGATGAAAATTTCTCACCTGTAGTGACACCCAACTCAAGGAAACCACTTAGGAGAAACTAAAATCTTGTTCAGCAAAGGGACCCGACTACGTTGCTATTTGATGTGCAGTTCATCTTCAGTAACGTATACAGATTTCTTAGCTTTTGACAGCTGAATTTCTTAATTCGGGAAGAAATTAGGCTCACTCAAACACAGAATTATTCCATCAGTAGCCTGAACAGACACCCCACTCTCTGTATTTAATTTTATTCTAGTGTTTTTGGCACAAAACAGCACACAGAGGACAGGCAAGCTTTAAAATGCTAACATTAAATATGCACACACACATATACATTTTGATGAATTAGCAGCCTGCAATGCATTTCTAGTCAGGGTCTCTGTTAACATAGCTTTGAATTATTATTATTTTTTATTATTATTATTGAAGGAGAGAGGGAAGACCAAATGGTTTGGTTTGAGTGAATTTATTTAACTTAAATGCTGCTGTTGCAAGCTCACCTATCCCTGTGTTTATCTTTTCTACCCATAAATATAACCAGTTCCCCACATCTCAAGCGAACCCAGTTTCCACAGTTCAGTTCCCCCGAGGTTCAGCTCAGGAGTCTTGTCATTCTCACAATTTAAGAAGTTACATGTAGCCTTGATACAACTGTGTGATCATCTGCTTAGCTCCACAAAATCAGTATTTCAGGGCCACCTAACATGTCCTGATGCATATCAAAAGGAACACCATCAACTTCAGTGAAGAGACATTTCTGCAAAAGCCAAGTGTGTAACAGAAGAGGTATATATAAGACTTTTTCTACAGATAGATAGATATGTCTGAAAAAATCAGCTCCTTGGAGATAACTCTTGAAGTGCTACATACATTCATGTATGTAGCACAAAACAGGTATGAATGTAACCACTGTATGCATTATGAATAACAACCGCTAAAATGGAAGTGAGGAGGGTTAGCTGGACGAGGGAAAGACTATTTTAAACCACTTGAATCATCAGAGTAGAAATTTAGAATATGGGGCTGAACTTCACTGCCACCGCCCGTGCACTGATTGGAACCATAGAAAAGAGTTGCTACAGACTTTGCAGAAGTTTCTTTCCCAATCTCTGGAAAGGAACTTTTTTTTTTCCCAGGAATATTGCCATGGTTTTCCTGTCCCTCCTCTATTTCTAGGGCAGATGACTGTATCAAAAAGGAAATAAAAAATTTAAAATTACTTGTTTGATTAAAAAAAAAAAAAAGACAAAATCTGGGAGAGAAAATTACAGAAACAATTTTGGGGACCATTTTCAGTATTTTTTTTTTTGAAAGGCTACTATTGAGAAAACAAAATTTAAAGCATTTCAGTTAGCTTTCCTTAGGCTGGGGCCTCCATCCCCAAATAAACGTCAGTCCACTGAAGGTGTCTGCACATCCAGGTGAATTGGGGCTGTCTGATATTAGCCTGGGGGGACCTAGGAGCGAGGATTCTTGGTTCATATCCCCTGGCTACCCGCTTATGTGCATTGGGCAGATCTCAATCTTTCTGTACATCATCTACTCCCAATAAGGAAGTGGAAGCTTAATTAAGCTCTGGAAAGTTATTTTAGTATCCCAAGTGGATGCTGTCATAGAAGGAAAACGTAACTTTCCATTGAGAGAACACAAGATAACTCGTGCCAGCTTGTTTCACTCCTCTCCAAGAGGCAGCTGTAGTCCCGCTAACTGGCTGTCAGAGCGGAGGGCTTTGATTTTGGAAAGGGCACCAGCAGGACAGCTGCAGTCTGTACGGAAATCCAAAGGATGGTAACTTGGACCTAGCTGGTGGTCATGTTTTCTTTGATTCTGGGAGATTTCATCTGCTGCCATCTCACACAGCCCCATGCAAAGACAAAGGCTTTTCATCATCTGAACGTTGGTCCCTCCAGGAAGAAATTAAATTACCTGACACAAAAAGGGACAGCTTGGAACAGAGGCTGTATCTGTACTTTTCAGGACTGTCGAATACGTGAATTGAAGTGCTCGAACGGCAGTTAACTTGGTGGCTGGGTTCCCTGCAGCCCTACACGGCCACGTGCAGACCGGTCCCTGCGCGGCGCTCCTCCACCGGTGCTCAGCAGGCGCTGGAGCCAGGACCACCATCCAGAAGCAGCCGTGGCCAGGCTCCCCTCGCCCCCAGAGCAGAGGTTATGAGGGAAGCCTCCACCAAAGCCGAGCGCTGTGAACTGTGCTCACCAGCAAGCCAGAGGCGCAGGCTGTGCTCCCAGCTTCCACCCTACGCTGCAGGAGAGGAAGGGCAAAGACCCCCGTCTGCATTTCTTTCTCTGGGACTGGGGAAAGAACGAAAATCACTAATCCGATTCTTTTTGCCCCTGTTCTCCAATCATGAGGAAAGAAAGTCTAATGCCCCTTGAGCAGTCTCCAGCAGTTTCCCTTTCCCTCCAGAAAAGGGATCAGAATGAGCAGAGAGCTGTGACAGAGCAGTGGTGGGTGACAGAGAGGAGGTAGCAGGAGTCAGCCCTGTTCCCACGGGACTCCCCTGGGCTCTGGGCCTGACCCATTTTTCCCCTGCAAGCAACAAAAATAAAGACACCAATGACAGCATCCAGTCCTCACAGGTTTTGAATCAAAATAAGCCAAACATCAGAGCTGCATTTCAGCCCCCTTTGCATCCTCTGTTCTCCCGGTGCCAAACTCTCATACAAATGTAATTTCCATTCTCAGCTGCAGAATGAACCATTCAAGGTAATTAGCTATTCTTTTTCCTTTCCTCCCCAAAACGTGGAAACTCATAACAGGGGAAGGGCAGGGGGAATTCATTGAGTTTTGCTGCTGGTCACGTAGTTCATTTTGCTGAGCGAGTCATGGCTCGACGTTCTTCCTGATGATGTGTTTGACCGCGTGCCTACAGGCAACAGACCCCAAGTAACACCCAAGCACAGGGCCCTGGCCTCTCCTTCTTGCCATCAAAAGATGGGGGCTCTGGGTCCCTTCCAGAGCCTGGCACATTCACACCTCATCAAGCTTTCGGTTTGAAAACAAAAGGCTGATAAAACAGCTATTTTTGAAAAGGCTAGATGACTTCTTCCTACTGCCCCCGTGGTACAGTGGTACCACTTATCTCTCTGCAGCAACAAAACCCCTGGATAAAACAACTCTGTGGAAAAAACACTGAATGGCTTAACAAACTAAGGAATGGCAGGATGACATCACTCCCAAACAGGAAAAATATGAACGTTGTTCAATATTCTTGGGTTACTCAATGCTAGTGATTCCCAAAGTCTGCTCCCACTCACTCAGAATCTTTTTCATGCTGCAACTTGGATATCCAGTTATCTGACAAAAAAGGGTCGGGAATACTTGCCTTCCAGTACTGAATTAGGCATAGGAAGTGGGGTCTTACGCACCTCCATCCGAACCATTTGTCTCTGCCCTACCCTGTCTCCCAAGCTGCACATCTAGGTATCTTCCCAGTTTGGTTTCCCAGTTCCTCTCACTTGCATTGAACTCTTGAACTTTTCCTTTAGAAATAGCTAGATGGTTAATTTAGATGTGCCCTAATTTATCTGCAAAAATTTTGGAGAGCTTGGGGATGTTCATTGTGAACTGAAGAAGTGAAAATGCTAAGCAAGTTATCTTTTCCAAGTTTTAATCACTTATTGATATGAAACAAAGCCTAGAAAATATGTTCTTCCTCTCTCTGCTCTTCACTTCTCATTACCTTTATTCTTGTGGTAGTATTTCACTGTTTCCTTCTGAGTTTTGTGGTCCAAATAAGAGCCACAGTTTCAGCATAAAGAACAGAAAACAAATCTCCAAACTCACAACTCTAGAAATCATTCTTCTTTCCTTTAAAAGGACAAAAATAACCCAGTCTCTTATAAGCCATTTCAAATTTCTTTTATATTTTGCCTGTCATCCATACGTTTCTATTCTTCATTGTTACTGAGAGCAGCAGGGAGAAAATATTAAAATGCTACTGCTAATTTACACTAATTAAGTAATCTATATATCTATAAAATGAGCAACCTGTCATTTCAGCCCGTGTTCCTAGTCACTCAGAGTAGTCGGTCAATGCAAATGATCTGCTTTGCCCTGACTGCATTCTCTGGTCGCGGGGAAATCTGAGTCTTCCCCCAGTGGAGGCTGCTCTTGGGCAAGAGCCAAATGATTGAATTGGTCATTTCTTGTTTCTGATTTTACACCGCGGGCACTTTCTCCTTGGGATTTTATAAAGCTCTTGAAGAAGGTCTAGGACCATGTCAAGTATGAAAATGTAACATTAGATTTGGAGGATGACGGAATAACCATAACACGAGGTAGGTTTGGTAGCCTCCCACAATTGTTACTAGCATGCCAACTCTGTATCAGAGACGGTATGGGACAGAACATAGCAGATTTCTCCTGCTTTCAAAAGAACAAAATGATCCCACCTCTCCAGTGGTGTTATGCTCTTTAATGATTTGTATTTAAAATGCTATTGCCCAGGAAAGAGATGATACCATGTAACACCCAACACAATAAATTTCATAAGAAAAAGGCCAACATGGTAACATGGAGAGTTACTTCCTTCACACCTTTAGCAAGGGCTGGATTGTACATTGCTTTCTGTGGCTAAGCAGGGTACTTAATGGGTCGCTTGTTTTCCCCACAAAAACAGCTGATTCTGTATCAAAACTCCATTTTCCACAGCACACCATTCTCCTATCTGTGTAAACCGGTGTTACTCATCATGGAAGGTGCCATATAGAAGGTGGAGGGCCACTTACAGAGAGGGAAGGGCACATGATGCTTCAGTCAGTGGACTCTGGGCCACCCATTACAGAAAGGCTCTCCTTCCCTTCCTACTACTGCCCACAGGGAAGAGCAAGGGAAATACTCCAAATGCTCTGAATCTTCAAGCTCATCTGAGCTGCATTCAAGAATATCTCTCTGATGGTAAGTGTTTGTTTCCTCAAAATGAGATTGGAGACTCCCACAGAGCTTCTGAGCTGGCGCTTATGGAAAATCACTAGACCCCACCCAGCTTGACAAAACTGCAAGAGCTAGCGTGTCTCATAGACCAAGCAGAGAGGTACAGCATGGTGGATGCCCTATTCATTATTTTTACAAATCCACTAGATCAGGAACACATAAAGAGACCCATTTTTACACACTCTGTACATCTCACTCAAGACACCATGCAACTCCAGAACAAGCTTTGTTGTGATTACCGAACTCTCGAGTTATGTATTTCAGCACGGGAGCTTGCACACAAAAGCCTGAAATTCTACCAAATCTGTTCCACTGGACCTCTTCTGGTTTGCTGCATGGGGCTGCCAAGTACGCAGGCTCAGAACTCCAGCTAGAGGGAAGAGAAGGGACACCAGATGTCATCACTCTAAATATTGTTCTATTATTATCATTCAGCCTCTTGGGGGCTAATACTTTTAAAGCAACATTTTCAAAAAGAATTGCAAGTACATCTGCGGAGAGAAGCTCGGTGACAGCTGATCAAACTGGTTAATTAGGCATCTACAGAAGTGCAGCTATAGATGTAGTAACTGCACCCCATGCTCAGTCCCACTTGAAACAGGGCTAAATATGGGAAGCAGAACAGATGAGAATGCCCACTGAAACATTACTGCTTTTGCTAAAACAAAATGTGAATTCTGCCAAATGTACTTTCTAAGAGAAAGTTTTGATTTTGTCAGAAGTTTTTGATTTCCCATCACAAAGAAAAAGAAAGCAAATTTTTTAGCTCCAGGATGTGCTAACCCAAATCACGAGAAGTGGTCATAACAAAAATCAGTGTCTCTGTTCAGCCACATTTTCCAGCCATCTTCTTAGTCCTATTGTCTCCTGGGAGCGGTAATTCAAGTGCTGTGAGCCCCCCCTTCTCTTTCCTCTTTGGCTCTTGGGCTTGAGCACATTTTCCACAGTGCACCACAGTATTCTTTTTATTTGGACTCCCGCAGCTCATGATGGAAAGAGTCATCTGAACGGGGAGCGCCAGCCCTGGAGGAGAGCAGATCATGAGAACCGCAGCTTCCATGAGTCACCGTGGTAGATGCATGGGACACAGAAGATCAGGCCAGCAACTTTCAACATCTCCTATTTAAAAGTTGCTCTTTGTCCCTGATCAGGAAGAGAACGCTGGAAGAGTTTTTTTGATATACATTCAGGTTCTTAACCGGCTCTAATCATATTAAAAATACGCCTTTTGCATGGCCTGTTTCCCGGCCTCTTTGAAGCCTCTGATTCCTCAGCCTGACTCCATCAGCCCTGTACCATATGCATCTGTGACAAAATTACTGCTTTCTTTGTTTTATGATATACTAGCAGCGTAGCATCTGGCAATGTGGTTTGGGTTTTTTTGTTTTGTTTTGACTGGAAAGAAACCTCCCAAATACTCCAGTCAAATCCAAAAAAGACCTTAAATCAGCACTTTTTTTTTTTTTTTTTTAAGTTATGCACAGAGGACAGGGGAGGATTTCCTGACTCATCAAGTGAGGACGCAGGCCCGTGCATGCCAGCGCGCAGGTGGCTGTCACACGGTGCCACCAGGCTGAGAGGGAGTGGGCACCCACTCCTCCCTCACCACACAGCCCCAGCACGCACGCCAGCCGGTGGGGAAAGAGGCTTGGGCAAAGCAGCCCGAAACGAGCCCCAGCCACGTTTCGGGGCAGTTTGGCAGGAGACAGAGCTCCGGGCCTTCTGTAGTGCACAGCACTCCTTCCTGCGCTTAGAAGAAAGCTCGCCGACTTCCCATGTGTGCAGGATACGTGTCCTCCTCCTTGTTATCATTCCTTGTTGCGAATGCCCTGTCAGTGCAATGCGCATTTCAACCGTGAGTCTCTCATAGCTCTCCTTATCTTTAATTTCCTCTCACTATAGTCTATTTTATGGAGCCTTTCCTTTGCTGGAGATTTTTTTTTTTTCCTTTCCCATTTCAGCTGCAATAGCCGGATCAGGATGAAAACTTCTCACAAGTTTAAGGGAGAGTCTGGAGGCAGAAAATGTCATGTAGGTCAAAGCAGAGGTACAGGTCAGAGCAATAAATATGCGTGCCCTGCACATTTACTTTAGCCAGACCCCTTTTCAGCCTTGTGCCCTATGACAAAATCACCTTCTTTTGTTAATCATCCATTTTAATCACCCCCTAACAGCAAAAGGCTTAATCCAAAACCCAACAGATCGGAGTCTCCTTCAGATTACACAAGCTGTAGCATCCATTTCATCATCACTTTTCTCAGGAAGTGCCTGGTGGGGAAGAAGGAAAAGCCTCATCCCTGGCTAAAAACATCCTCCCGAAGGCCAGGGCCGAGCTGTCTCCCTCTCCCGCTCGGGTGCTGCCCTCTTTCTTATGTGGCCACCAGTCCCAAAGAGGCCATGCGGTGAATTTGCTGTTTCGAGATGGTTCCCTTCGTGTCCTGCAGGAAATGCGCAGTAGAGGTGAGGATGAAGGCAGGAGGAGGAAGGGCAGGACTGCCTGGGATGTGCTGCAGGGATGCTGGGGTTACGGCTCGGCAGCAGGGCAGCAGAGCAGGGAAACGCTGAAGGGGAGAGGCTGAAAATCAGACCGGCTTTCTCCTCCGTTCGACTGCTGCATAAGACATCCCTTGCCAATGTCTCCAGTGCACATTTTTTTAGTTCACAGGAAATTAAAAAAAAAAAAAAAAAAAAGTTTTCAGGCCAATTGGACCAAAGTCAAATTTCTAGAAAATAAAAAATCCTCACAAACTGGAAATCCTGCTTTTCGGCCAGGTCTGAAAAACCCTAATCAAACACTTTGAACAACCCATCAACTGTACGCTATTTACTCTAGCAGTATATATACTTTTCCTATTGGAAATACTTACAAACAGCAAGTACATTCACAGAAACCGAGACTGGTTTGTGCATGACTGAGTAAAAAAAGGGGAATGAGAGGGAAGTCTGGGGGAGAACGTTCAAGGACTATTAGTCTGTGAAAGCCTGATGATCTCTTCTGTTCTGCGACTGAAAAATGTTCTTACAAACGTGTGCGTTCATACTGGGTTCGTCATGCAAGCCTTCGTTTTTTACTGTTCATGGCAGGTTATCCTGAGACGGCAATGCGTCTCCTATTTCAGGCCGCAGGGAGGGTCGCCTTGTAATAGCACCGTGTGTAATGGGTTTCATTGCGCTTGGGAACCAAAGAATTTGACCTTTGAGCAAAATAACATGAAGTAAAAGATGTGTTCAGATCACAGTTAGGTTGAGCTAACAGTACAGGTGGCTAGGGAGTGCTTTGAACGTTGTCCGTGTGCCCTCACTTTAGCACCACAATGATACGTCCTTCCCCTTTGAAGAAAACACGTTAGTGTTTTACATTTAAGGATGGAAAGGGGAGGATTTGTTCAAGGTTGTCCCATCTCTAAATATTCAAAAATCATGAATCAAATGTTTGAGGAACTATCCGAAAACCATGAGACCAAAAAAAAAATTTAATTTCTTTTTTATTTTTTTCTGGTTTTTGTGGCTGTCTTTAGGATGCCCTTGCGTTGTATTTTCAAGCTTCTTCACAATCTGAGTAGAAACTTACTTCTGTAAAAATGAAAACTGAGATTCTCACCTAATTAAATGTCTCTGGGAACGTGAAGTTATAGAAAAAACATCAAGTATCACGAGACTTGTGATAAAAATCACAGGGTTTGGCAATACTGTGCTAATCATGAGTTAGGAAGTGATAGCACTTGTTCTAGCTGAATAGCAAAAAACAAACAGGCACAAACCTTATTCAAAAATATTTTGCAGGCATGACTGCCAAACTCCAGTTGGCTGTGAGTAATACTATTCATTATTTCAGAATATTCATATAGCCAGTAGGTATTTCTGGAAATCTTTGAGAATCCTGTGTTTTCCACGATGCCAGGATGATTAATTTGTATTGAAAGTTTGTTACTTGCCAATTATCCATCTACTGTTTAAAAGTCTGAGTCACGCGATCAGCAGCCAGAAACAATACCAGGCTGTATGTTTAGATGTCCAAGACACATAATGAATATTCATAGAAGAAAGTTTGCAGTCAAACCACAGGCTGAAAGTTATGCACCAAAACTATTTAGTTAAGTAGGAAAAATTAATACCTTCTCAAAAAGCCAGACCACTTGCAAGAGTGTTTATCACAGAAAGGGGATTACATTCATAACAAAATATACTTCAAATGAATATTTGGATGACTACAGGATATTAGTTCTAATTGCAAACAAATAAATGGGGAGGCTCTTCTAGCCTGAAAATAAAAAGATACCTAGTTTCCAGTGTAGGTTTAAGACTGTCACTTGAGCTCTGCTTATACAAATGGATGAGGCAGATGTACTTCTTAGCCAGCCTGCTTTGGTTTGTCTGTGCAAACTTCCCAGCACAGCAAGATTTGCAGTTCAGCGTAAATCTGAGGTAAACAGCACGCTGTATGATTTATATACAGGTTATCGTTCAGCCAAAGTCTGGCATTTCATTGATATGCCTCTTATTTAGATGCATTCAGAAGCCTTCCAATGCACACGGGTTTTTCCCTTGCAGTGACCGTATTCTCAAAAGAGATGCAAGAGCCAGATCTTTTCTATTCCCCAAGGTTAAAGGAAAAAGTGAGATGTCCTTTGCTTTTTCAACTCCTTACCCATATAGAATAATTCATCTGCTGATATTCATAAGGTGACTTCTACCAGCAAATGTAAAGATGTCAGAAGGAGAATTTTTAAGCACATATGTAATTGTTTATGATTGGTATCTGCTTTTATTTAGCATACTTGCTAGTGCTCTTTCTGCTGCTAGTCTGTAAGAATCTTTCTTGACCAAGAAATCTGCTCTTTAGGGATCTATATTTCATGTTCCTTCACCCTTTGCAAGCTCTGCCATAATAGAATCAATGTATCAAATCAATCCCGCAAAGCAGCCAAACCGTCTAAGAGTAAAGGTAGGAGACGGAGACGTTTTTCTAACAGAAATTTCGGCAGGAAGGGATTAATGTGTGTTTGCCCATTTCCTGTGCTTCTCCTTCCCTTTATAAACAGTGTGGGAGAAGTCAGGCACAGTTTTGATCTATGATAGTATTTTTTTTCCTCTTAAAAAGGCTCGGTGAGAAAACCCTTCAAGATTTCCGAAACCACGCTTGTGCCGGGAGGTCCCCTAGAACAGCAGATTCCTTAGACGCGTTTGTTGCGGCTCTATACGTCCCACACCGCCTTGCAAGGCTGAGCGAGCGCGACAGCGTTACGGGGTGCCCGTGGAGCTCCCCTCTCCTCCTCCGGCTCTCCCCCTGCCCCAGCGGGGCTCGCAGCCCGGCACGGGGGTCCGGCCGCCCGCTTGAAGAAGGGGTCCCAACACCGCCGGCTGCGGCTGGGCACTATGTTGTCGCCCCACCCCAGGTTGCCACTGACCCCCGCCCGCCGCAGGACGGGGGCTCTCCCCATCGCTCCCCCACAACACCAGCCCGCAGCGGGGCTGGCCGCTCTCGGCCTGCTGCAGGAGCACGGTGCGGGCGTCAATCTGCACGCAGGGTCGGCTACCCGATGTGAGGATGGCCAACGAGGCAGGGCACTGATCCGAAAGGGATGGTGAAGTCAATTCCCTGCCCTGCAACGCGGGCTGCGCAAGGCAGGCTGTCAGCACCCTCTAGGGGCTCTGCCTCCGCAGCTCTGTGCGCAAAGCGGGACGAATTTCAGCCTTACCTGCAAGCCGCAGGGAGGGTTACCGGGAAAAGGTCGCCCTCGAGTACAAAAGGGGGGCTTGCACGCCCCGTGCAGCTGTGCAGCTGTCACGGAGCTGCCTGCCTGAGTTATGGCCCATAATTTTCATGGAAAGTTCTCACAGTTCGTGACCCAGGAGATCCCAAACATATGATTTAATCGGGCATTAGTCAACGTCGAATTTTTCCTTTCCCAGTGCTTACTCTGATCTATACCACATTGTCAGCATCCCCCCGCAGCGCGAGGGAGGCGCGAGGCACCTTGGTGCGGGGAGAGGAGCAGGAGAGGGGAAGCAGCGCTTGGGCTGCGAGCAGCTGCAGAACCGGGCGGACGGGGCCTGCAGTGTTCTCAGCCTACAGCCCTGCAGCCCGTAACGTGTCCGTAGTGGTGGAAGATGGCAAAAACCTGCGCCATCCGCCAGCGAAGACGTTTCGCTGAAGTGGCACTGTCTTCTCACTCTCCTCACGCTTCTCTCCCAGCGGGCGAGCTGCTGCTCCTGAGCGTGTGCCACGCACTGGACTTTCTTACCTGCTCGTAACCACAGCTGAACAAAACTTCTGTTCCTTTTTACTGCAATCCTTAGCAAAAAGCTTTCACTTTGCACTTACCTCCCTGCTGAAGCTTAACTCTTACCCGTCAGACCGTCTGGTCCAGAGCTGCCAAATCCCACAGAAAGGGTGGGATAAAGCCATGCCTCATGGAAATGAAGACTAGATATGCTACTGACTTCAGGAAAGCCACGCTATCCTAACATGTTTATGGACATTAGTTACCCAATACTATCATGCTCCCTTCTCTTCATGGTAAAAATTATTTGCATGATGATTTTATTTGGAAAACAATTACATTCATATACAATTCTCTGCTACTCACTGGTTAGCATTCTCTTCTTCAAAAATTTCAGGCAACCAATCAATGAGTGGAAGCAAAACAATCTGCCAGACTTTGTTTGATGAGAAAAAAAAAAAAAAAAGCAGCATAGCCGTGTATAGATTCATTCCTGCTAAGAACGAGACTTCATGCAATTTAGGCCACAAACCACTCATCACAAACAACTAACAGATGGAACGGGTAGTCAGCAAACAAAGCAGAGGTTGAAATCACATTCCCCCAACTGTCTGGCAAAGATCCGCAGAAAACAGGATGTCTTTCTGAATGATTTGCAAAGAAAAGAGTGGCTTGAATTAGGGAACAAATATTGTAACACCCTAACGAGATCTACACGCTAGATAGTGTGGTTCTTGCTTTCCTTCAGGTTGCAAGACTGGACAGGCAATCTCGATTTTAGGATCAGGCAGGAAATGGTACTCTGAAGAGAAGCCTTCCCTTTCTTTCTCGCCACAGCTGCTCCGCACAGACAGAAGAGAAGGCAACAGAAAAACTCTTCTGAGTAGCAATCTGTACCTCTTACAGTCCTGGTACCTGATCAGGTGAATCTTGGCTTGTGAGCAGCCTCAAGTTAGTTCAACATCGTAGCAGAGTGCTCAGCCTTCCTACTTCTACATTCCTTCACTCCGGAATCACGTACTGATTACAGAGATGAGCTTGCAATTACTCAGAATAACTTCAATGCCAACCACGTAGGGATTTACACAATCATACTTTGTCCCTTGGCCAAACAGCCATCCAGACACAAAACTGGGAGAGACGCTGCTGGCAAAGAAGAAATGGCAGAGCTTAGGGTCCTGTTCCAGATGCACAGGGGAAACTGTAATCAGGCAACAGAAATAGGGAAGAATTTACCCCCCCCCTTCTCCTATCCTTACTGCAGCAGCAGTCCACTAGAGGATCACTGTGGGGCAGAGTATTCCTCTTCAAGAAGACCCCGTAACAATTAAGAAACGAGCTACAGTATAGAACAAATATGTAGATGGAGGGTTGTGTTGCTGCCTTTTAGATCTATGGAAATGTGCTTGGCTTCTACCTGATAGACACATTAATCCACTTTGCCAGAAACAGTTCAGGTACTGAACTAGTTCATGTCAAAGGTGACAAAGGGCTTGAGTAGAAAATACAAATATGGAGAGATACATTGACATAGATTTTTAATGCTCTATGATATTCAGATTATACCATGGTTTTGGTGGTTTTTTTTTGTTTGCTTGTTTGTTTGCTGGGTGTTTTTATAGGATATACCTGAAAGATGTAGTCTGGGGCTGAACAGCATGCTTTTAGCTTTGTGAACGGATCAATGGGTGATCACTTACAACAAATCTTGGATGAGGACCTCTGACCAGCATGATACCTTGGGCCATATTTACATTTCCTAACCTCTACACGTGACCTCGACTCTCTGGGCTCTAGAGTGCCCTCTTCAGTAGGAAGCACTAGGCTGAGCAGCTTTGGCTGAATTTAGACTGTCCAGTCCTTGGTGCATTGGTTTCATACAGCTCTCCCAAACAAAATCAGTCATCAATACCATGTAAGAACTGAGATATTTCCTTCTGATTCCCTCCTCTGAGCCCACGATTTATCCCATATTGCCTTGCCTGGCAGAATAATCAGGCACACTGCCTATTAATAACAACAGAGGAGGCGGAAAGACATAACAAGAAAACTGTACCAAACACTTCATTCTGCCTGGGATGTAGAAATAAGACTTGACATACAGAATAACTGCAATAAGCATATGATTTATTGTTTATACCATGTCATATGACAAAGCTCTTAGATATTAGTGGCCTAATAAAGTGATATAATGCTTTCTATGTGTTTATCCATGTGGTAAATAAATAGCACGATTGACACCTGGAGCAACTGTAACAGCAGCAATGGCTACAAAATCAGAACTCTGAGGGGCAGTGGCAGAATTTAACACTAATTCTATCTCTCAGGAAATAAGGAAACACTTTCCTCTCCAGTAAAATTCAAATATCTGATGAATTAAAAGATTATTGGTGGCAACATTACAATGCTGCTTTCCTTTCCCCTGCCTTTCGTAGGAGAGGAGGATATGCATTAGAGAATTCTCAGCCTGACACTAAATGCCTGCACTCCCTCAACACAAAAGAGGCTCAAAATTCCAAAATTCCACTTTACAAAGAAGTTGAGGCTGTGACATTGTTTCTGATGCAAACTCAAACCTATTAAAGGGGAAAAAAAAAAAACAAAAAAAAACCCACAACACAAAGCCCCAGGTAGATGAACCCAGCACAGTCCCACTTTCTGAGGTATTTTACCCGTCAGCAGCCTGGGCAACCTCAGGAGCTGACTCTAGAGAGTGTGACCACCAGTAGCTGCTTTCCAAGAAAGTACTCTAAAAGCGGGGCAACTGCATTATGAGACAGTAATATCCGTCACCTAGTTGAAAACTTCATCCTTGAATAGGATAATCTTCTGAACAGAGGTATTTCATAGAATCATAGAATCATTTAGGTTGGAAAAGACCTCCAAGATCATCCAGTCCAACCTTTAACCTAGCGGTGCCTAGTCCACCATTAAACCATGTCACTAAGCTCTACATCTACACTTCTTAAAGACCTCCAGGGATGGTGACGCAACCACTTTCCTGGGCAGCCTGTTCCAGTGCTTCACAACCTTTTCAGTGAAGAAATATTTCCTAATATTCAACTTAAACCTCCCCTGGCCCAACTTTAGCCCATTCCCCCTCGTCCTAACACTGGACACATGGGAGAACAGAATGATCCCCACCTCGCTACAGCCTCCTTTCAGGTACCTGTAGAGAACGATAAGGTCGCCCCTGAGCCTCCTCTTCTCCAGGCTAAACAACCCCAGCTCCCTCAGCCGCTCCTCATAAGACTTGTTCTCCAGACCCCTCACCAGCTTCGTTGCCCTTCTTTGGACACGCTCCAGCACCTCGACGTCCTTCTTGTCGTGAAGCTTTCTGGAGCGTTCTGGCAAAATTGAACATCATAAAAAATTCCCAGCTCTAGCGGCTATCACCTCTGACAAGCCAAGTATTCTAGGTAGCACACAAGTAACACCAAATGACTTTTCAAACTCAAAACTCAGCTATAACTCTCAGGTCACACACACTCAGGCTCACTGCGGACTAAAGTCATCTGCCTGTCTTCAACGAGCAAACATCCCACAGAGCTCCCTTCCCGGTCCTTATTTTTAGGTAAGTGGTTTGAGATTAAGGTCTATTCTGATCCTTTACAAAGAATAATACAAACATGAGGCTACACAGGGATTAAAGCCTACTCTCAATGAGCAAGAATGGCAAAATTGGGAAGCAAGCACATCAGAGCTGAATGGTGTCTCGTTTGGCATCTTGACCCATTTTAGCAAAGAGGAAAACCAATCAATATGCTTGAGTTTTCCAGAATTTGGTCATGAAACAGTTGTGGGCCAGCCTGCAGAAGTCTTCTTCCTTTATGGACCATCTACTTGTGCAAGAAATCCCACTGACACTGAAGGTGCCCCAGTTTAGCCCTCTTTTTCCCCATATCCATAAAGCTCTCTAACTCAACTGGCCAATTTGCAGACTTTGATTTGCCTTAAGTAACAGTTCTTCATGTCATGGGGAGACATTAATACCTCTTCTCAGCAAGTGCAAATTAGCAAGAATCTCTCTTAGTAAAAGGCACAGCCTGCTTGTTCTTTT
The DNA here is from genome assembly GCA_013399115.1 of Anseranas semipalmata. Taxonomy (NCBI): domain Eukaryota; kingdom Metazoa; phylum Chordata; class Aves; order Anseriformes; family Anseranatidae; genus Anseranas; species Anseranas semipalmata. The sequence continues at coordinate 122,907 of VXAA01006448.1, forward strand.
ATTGAAATGTTTGTATCTGTCTCTGTTACAGTTCCTTCAGCTAGGAGCAAAACTCTAGTTAGGCAAAGCACTGGGAGACTGCCACATGCTCCTGCAACTATATGTTGCACATAAAATAATTCAAACACACTATTAGAGTGTGTAATTTAGCTCATATGTAGTTAGAATGTGCAGAGTTTGCCAAGTGGCTGCATCCAGCTGGAAAATCAATTTATATATGCCAGTTTAATAAAACCTGAAAGTCTTCCGCAATACATGAAGAAATGTTAGACAAAGTTGAAATTGTACATTATGTAAAACCAAACGTAGCTGTAAATTACAGGCTGAGTGTGAAGGATCATTTGTCCCCTGCCAAAATTCACATTAGCATTCGCCAGTTTGGGGATGGAGGGGGAAACGTACTGTAATAAAACGAAACTTCGTACAACTCCAAGTACAAGCCTTGAGGGCCAAATTTTGGCAGAAGAAACTTTAAAACAAAATTGACTTCGGCCTTGAGCCATTTCTCACTGGTTTAAATCCGCAGTAGTCGGGGGCTACACTGGTGCAAAAGAGACCAGATCACAGGTGATTTGATGGTGCAGAGGGCTGGTAACTCATATGCTTTATGTGTACTACAGGCAAGCCCAGAGCTCCCAATCTGCACTAACCACACTGTTAGTCTCCTGAGTTTCCCTCCCATTCATTATTACTGTAGAAAACACTATTTCGCTGGCCCTGAGCAGCATACTCTGTTGTATGTGTACCTAAGTGCAGCCCAGGCACTGACAAGGCCACACACTCTCTGCCTCTGCTTCGCTGTGACGACCCAGATGGCCCTGAGCAGGATGCACACACGCATGTTGCTTGCACGCTGCCTACACCTCCCCAATTCGGCCTCCTCGGGCACTTGCCCTTCGAGGTGCCCCTGCACGGCAAGGCGACCCAGAGCAGCTAGACAGAAAGCTACTGCAGGGCAGCTAACGTGAATTCACAACCTAGTTGTCGATCACCGTCTACACCCAGGACTCTATATTCGACGTGTAGTAAGTAGTATCTAAGGGATCAGTTCTGTTCATTGTAGCATTACAAAAACCCAGAGGAAACTCCAATTAGGTCAATGGCTGCGTCATCAATATCCTGGATACTGAATTTGGCCTGGTTTCTGACATTTGTATCTTAAAAGCATTTCCAGCTTGTGGAAATTGGATGGAGAAGTTTTCAGATATTCTGGTTATCAAGGGAATTCCTCAAGCTTTTCAGATGAAAAAAATGCATCTTAATGAACTATTTGCTTCAGGATTGTAGGAATCCATCCTTGCTCCCATGAACAAGCGCTTACTCTTGCACCTTAACCTGCTAATCTCCTCTCCAGCCTCCTATTTCACCCTCTCTTAGGGCATGCTGTTTGTTGGCACGAAGTGTTGGCGTGCACCTTTGTTTTCACACAATATACAGTTTCAGCTTGGCTTAGCACTTGACAACCTCAGTATCAATGCAACCACTCACAGAGGTGAAGGTCATTGATTTACACCACAAGTATTCGAGATTATTTTTTACTATCGCCACTGTCCAACACACAATTAGGCTTTCATGTGCAGAATGCGTTTCAAGAACTGCCAGTAATTTTCATTCCATATACGGTAGTTTTTATGCCAATACATATGCTTTATATCTAATGGCAAGAATATTTGAAAGAGTGGAAGGTCAATCTTTTATAGACAATCCAAAAAATAAAATAAAATCAGAGAAAGGAATGGAAACATGCATACTCAGCAAGAACCCTAGCAGGAAAAACTTTCTAGGTGATTAAATCCAAAAATGAACATCGTCCGATCAGCAAAACTATCGCGGGGCATGCGCGCGCAGCAGTCACAGCAGCGCCTGGAACGCAGAGCCGCTCAGGCTCAGCTTTTAACAAGGCACTTCGGGACCTGGACACAGGCCAGGTATAAAAGCCCCAAGCCCAGCATGCGCTAATTTACCCTGCTCTTGTAATGGCGATCTAATCTAACCTGCTTTATTGGCTTTGAAGCAAACTAGGAACACTCACGCAGCCAGTAACCGCCCCTCAGCTGGGGGGACAGCCGTGAAGAGCTAAGCACAACAAGATTGTTTAGCTGTGCTGACTTTATTCCCCCCAGATCATGCCCAGCTATTGCCTTACACCAAAGAGAGAGAGAGATGGACAAGGCACCTGGCACAGCTACTTTTCTAGATGCAGCAATGCCATTTTAAAGAGTGTTCACAGACACACAACTACGTCTCCTTTCCTCCACTGCAACTCAACCATTGATGAAATATATAAAGCACCCTTGCAGTTTGACCTGAGATAATTATATTGACACAGTAGAAAGATTAGGAGTTATTGTATCACTTCAACTATATCAGTGCAATTAAAGCAATACAAGTTATGTACATAGATAACTTTCAGACTGCCATGAGAGGTCCAAGTGGCAGCTACTGCTGAATGCTCTATGCATGCAAGGATTGATTTTATTATCTCTGCATGAGAAGTTTCTAATTCAAGTTTTCTGATGGATGCAAACCACATAACGTCACTGGAAGGGCTCAAGTTTACCTCAGGATGTAATCGGTCCAACATAATCAAGCCAAGCCTCTCCTCACCTTTAGAAAAGACAGAAATTTCAGGTTCCTTTAAAAGTGTACTGGAAAGCAGGAAAAACTTTCAAAAAATGTCTTTATCCCTTAGTAAAGATCTTTCCACCTATTGCATCAATTTCCTGCTCAATTCACATCAGCAAAAAATACGCATGCTATTTTGTTTAGCTTGAATTTACCTTTCATTTGGCAAGTTTATGTTTAAAAAGGAGGAAAGAAGATCTATCACTGATAACAACAAAGCAAAGGTTTGGCTTTTTAATTAGAAAGTGATTATGATTTTGAGATTGAGTCATAGAGTTCTTCATCTAGTACCCTTGAGCACTATCAGACACACATGAATATATGCCAGGACAACCTCTGCAAAACAGGCCAGAAACTAGTATTCAGTAAGTAAGCAAGCCCCTAGGATTTAATCTTGAGGGTTAAAGAAGCCTGCTTGCTCCCTAGTTTGCCAGAGCTTAATGCTGCTAGTAGGAATTGTATGCCTAATCCTCCATTCCTTTCTTGGATGCAACCCTAGTAAGAAGTGAAAGGTATTTTTATCCTGTGGAGGACTACAACACCATGCCACATAAACAGAGGTATGACTTAAAAGTGCTTTGAGAATGTAGCACTCGGTTCCGGTGAGGTCAAATTTGTCTTCAGTCCGAAGGAGACCCACAGGTCACTTCTGTCACCAGCTACCAGCCATGATGAGAGCCACAGACTAGTCACTCAACACATATGAAAGGATGAGTTTCAAGTAAGGTTGAGGACCTGTCCTTTAAAGCCAGACCCTCCAAGGTCATTTTGAGTTGGGTTCCCAAAAATCAAAAGTCCGAAAGAGGCACCAGCCACGATCTGCCAGGGTACAGCAGCACAATGCAGTGAGGAGGCGACCCAAGTACTTACAGAGAAGGAGAAGGATGCAAGATTTTTGAAAAAGAGATGACTAATGGGAGAAATACAGTGGTTTTCCAGTCCTAAAGTAGCTTCCCAAAAGGAAAGAGGTCTTGAGCCAAAAGAAGGAATGGGAGAAGAAGCATTCAGTCCCACCATAAGTGAATTTTATGAACGTGCTAATTGAGGTGAAAGAGAATAAGCTCAGGTATCTGTATCACTTATGTTTCTCTGATGACTTCCAGAGCATAAGCACTTCAGTCATCATATGATAATTTTAGTGAAAGTATCTCATGCTGAAAGTAGCATTTCAGATCCATTTTTATTGCAGATTTCATTTCTAAACAACAAATTGCAAACATTTCAAGAGGGTTGCGTGCACTTGAAAATCAACAGTCACATAAGTTATCTATGTATATTTGGCAGGAGAGATGGTGGGAGAAATTTCTGGAGCTCACTTTTACTTAATACATTTTATTAAATAAAAAAAAAAAAAAGAGGAAAGAGAAGTTGAAAGCCTTTTTGGATTGTGAAGATATTGACACTTCTGAAATGAAAAGGGCATATAGGTCTCTAGCCCCAGGTCCACTGGCTGAGAAATCTTGTTGGGCTGTTATAATCAAACTTTTAAGATTTAAAGAGAAGGAGATAATTCTGAAAAAGGCAATACAATACTCTAAAGAAAGAAAGCAGAGGATATAAAAAGGTGAGAGAGTTCGTATTTTCTCCTGCTCTATCAAAAAGAAAAGATGACAGAAGAAAGAAACTGTTGAATTTGAGTCTTTAATGCCAGGACGGAAAAAAAAATGGAGACGTGAAATTTTGCAGCCTACCACCCCCATAATAGCAGCAGGGACCATCACCATCTAGCAGAGGCAGTTGAACAGTTTATCTAGGAGATTCTTCCTTCTGCTACTGAATTCATTTTTGTAGCAGCGCATAGGTTTCTCCACATTACTTGGCCCCATTCCACTGCTTTCATTGAAGTTTAAGGCTTAAAAGAGGAGAGAAAGCAAACAAAAAACAAGTACAGGCTCAACATCTTGATAAAAGTTGATACTCCGTGTCTGCCTTGTTTCTTTAAACACAATTGTTTTAGCTCCAGGCATCATGGTTTCGAACTGTGATTAGTTTAAAGGCTTACTGAATGTGATTTTATGGAGTAGTTAAGTGTTTTAATTTCTATGCTTATTTCACATTCATCACATACCATCCTTAAAAGGAAGAAAAGCCTAACACATTTGCATGTTTCCCATCATGAGGGATCATTTCCAGTAAAACGGACGTGTGCTGGGCATAAATGGGAAGTGGTAAGCTATCCTCTGGTCAGGTCAAGTAGCAGAGGCATCAGTTTGTACATATTTGCTTTCTAATGCTTTGTGGAAAGCTGGAACTGATGAAGGCCTGATTTTCAGAGTTGCCGAATTTTCCAAGCTCTCATTTATCATGCAGAGTTCGCAGGTGCTCAGCCCCTCTCAAAAGGCAGGCAGTAAGTTACGAGCTCTTTTTGTTGTTGAGATATCTGTCCAAATGTAAACCAGTGCGCTGAGTCAGCTCCCGGGCTGCCCACGCACTCCTTGCCACTGCTCAGAGTATTCCCTAACATGTAAACACACACACAAAAAAAACCCACCTTGGTATGTCGTGGCTCACTCCTGCACTCCAGAATCTCAAGGCAGCCTCTGAAATCGCCAAATGACATATCCACGTGACACCAGGTCCTAAGAAGCACCACATTGTCCAGGAAACAGGACCTTGCAGCAGGTACCACAGCCTGGCAGGGCGAGCAGGTGACCAGAAGTAGTTTGAGGCCATTCCCTGCCAACACCTGGTACATTTTGACTGCTGGGCATACAGCATGAAGAGGAGGAGGCAGAAATGGAGACCCAAGTCCCCTGTGGATCCAGCCCTCTGTTTTATTACGTGCATGTACAGCAATGTTATACAGCAGACCTCTGGTCTGGCTTTGTGTCTTCAGGCTGCAGTTTAATGATGAATAATTAGGTTCTGGACAGCTCTTGGCAAAGGCTGCCACTGAATACTTCATGCTGTAATGGATGTTAATCTGAAAATTGTGTTTGCAGTTCTGTTTGATCATCTATAATGAAAGTGGTCAAATTGTAATTTTGTCTTATTAAATATATATATATATATATATCACATGAAGATCCAAATCCTGTATATATATATATATATTTTTTTTTTTACAAAAGTAAAAAAGCATACTGGTTTGTACACTGGTTTTACACCAGTGAAAATGAGCAAGAATTCCATGACATCCACCGTTCTTACATGACCATGAGAGATGAAAAATACTTTCACAAAAATGATTTTATAGTATTACAGTTCAACTGCAGCATCAAACTGGAGGAAATGGAGGGAGGAGTTTTACTTAATTAGACAAATAGTCTTCAAAATCATGGGTTGGTCATTACAACATAGGAAGCTATAGGAAATATAAAAGGTAAGTTATATTAAATATTTGAAAGCAATGAATCTTCCAAAGTACCTAGGTTTGCATTTCACTGTGCTAGGAATATCACTGAAAATTTTACTCGGAAGTGAATACCAAGATGCAAGAGACTGTCAACGAATAAACAGTACCTGCATGTCAAACATTGCTTCCACATCTTGTGACTGATATAACGAGACACTTGTAGCATTTGCTATGAACTACAGAAATAAATTACTCATAACTGGCTGAAACACTGAGCAAAATACATAGGCAAGTTATTTCATCTCCTTATGATTCAAGGAACCACTGAGAAGAAATGAGTGAAATTCAGAATAGTCCCTGAAAACTAGAGATAAACATGGATGAACAAGGAAACAGGATCATAACTGGGTAATGCAATAAGGCCAACGTAACCCAGCAAGTCAGCAGCAAAACCACGACTTACAATACAACCAGAAAGTAAATTTTAAAAAAATCTCCATATAGTAATAGCTGCAGAACCAGTCAGTGACTGAAGCTGTTGCAACAGGAACAATGTCGATGTGGGAGCTAACAAAATAGGGCATCTGTACTCCCAAGAACGCTGCATTGCTCATGCAGCTGTCATGTCTCCGTGACAGCATTATGATGGAAATCTGAGCGATGCCGGCCTGCAAGGCAGAGGCAAAGTGGATCACATCCTACGGTCTTTATGGAGATAAATTTCCACTGATTTCAATGAATCAGAGACAGGTTAGAGCCAATGGGAGTTTAGTCTGGGTAAGAACGGAGACACAAATGAATAAAGATTTCAGCATTTGGCTTTACCTTCGTAAAGAAATAATAAAAATATATTGCACATGTTGCATATCTGTCAGCTAAATTCATTTTATCTACAACACTTTATTGGTCTCATGCAGCTCTAGAGAACAATTCAAATCTCAAATTACAAAACCACCTAGTTTAAGGCTCCATCAGTACTGAAGCCTTCAAACCCTGAATTACAGTCTCCAAGTTCCCATTCAAATTGTCATCAAAGCTATACTCCAACATTAAGTCCATGTCAGCCTTAGTGGAAGCAGATGAGGACTCCAGCCGCATCTGGTTTGACTTCCCTGTAATAACTACAGCCAATTGAGCCATATCAAAGAAAATACAACTATTTCCTTGAAAAGTAACTATTATTTTTCTTTTAGGAAAATAATTGCAAAAACACTAATTTAATATTTAATGTCTTATTTTAAAATACAAGATCAAAATGTCTACTGGACTAGAACAGGCCAAAACTATGAGAGTAAGTTACAACATTCTCCCTTTAGACAAGTTTGTCTCTGCACAGGAAGAAAAGTACTTGAAAGACTCGGCTTCTGTGACAGGAGATAAATTTAAACTCCAACCTGAGCTCCTCAAAGACTTGCTCAGTTTACGGACTCCTGTACATTCCCCCTACCAAAGAACGGGCCATGCCACAAGCACAAGCTCTCGCCCTTGCCCTCTGTGCAACGCAAGCACTACTGCTCTGCCTTTACCGACACGAGAATTAATTTTTCACCAAAACTCGGGAGGAGGGAGTTTGCTGTTACTCTTAATGAGACCAGCAATACAGGGAGGCACCCACACACACTTAAAAACATATCCTCTCACTCTGTATTTTAAATGAACAATGTTTTCCCCCAGTTTCATTCAATATTTTAAGTCATTAACAGCTACTTACAGCACTTCTCAATTACTTCTGTAATATCATGGTCATTGTAAAGTTTGTGACTTTCTCAGTCATTGATGTCTGTGGTCTTGCTTTTCTCATCACAGAGATGTGTTATTGGCCTCATTTTCTAAATAGAGAAACAGGGTGTACAAAAATTAAATTTCAGGTAGATTCTCAGTTTCTAGAGTACCTTCTTAACCAGAAGTTATTAGTCTTCTGTAAGTGGTTAGTTGGCAGGCTAATCACTTCCTACGTATCTCTAAAGAATCCCTCATTAGATATTCGTATGTCAAAAATAAATTAAGTTCTTATTTTAGAGGAGAATTTCTCATTTTTATATTGACAAGCTCTAAAACAGCCAGGCATGGCTGGATAGCACAGACCTACACCCTGCACTGAAGTTTTGATACAGATATTATTTATGCTTTGAATTTCTTGCTTCTTTTGACCCTTTCCATGAGCTATGGCTCAGGCACCCAGCTGGGTGGATGGACGTAAATTAAGATTCCACAGTGCTCACAGAGAATAAAGACATGTAAATCTGAAGGATATCTACCTATAAACGTTTATCCTGTTCTTTTTTTTCCCCCATAACACTACATTGAAGTGTTTAAGAGCACTCTGAAGTGTGTTCACAGAAAGAAAGGCTACCAAACACAATTCTCCTTTACAAACACGTTTAAGGAAACTATCCTCTATAGCATAAGCACTATATCCTCTGTAGTTAAGCACTCTCCTTAATGCATGAGTTTGTTTCCTCCATCACAGACATGAACTAGTGAGGTTAGCACAGGTTTTGGAACTGACCCCAGAAACAGAGCAACAGCTAAGATAATGGGTTTTGTGTCTTTGCTAAACATGTTTATGATCCCCATCACTATAATATCTGAAAAAGTTTCAAGAAAAGCAAAGGGAGAAATGCCATCTTTTTAAGCTGAAAATGTTTTATTTAAAATAAACAATTAAATCAAGATTTCCCAGGTAAGCATTAATGAGTCCGTTGTGTTGTTAGACCCCCCCCCCAAAGAAGAAAAATGCCCTGATTTTAAAATTACCAGTTTCAGTTAAAAAAAAAAAAAATCACTTTTTAAAACCAAAATATCATATTAACAAAAAATAAACCACTAGGAGAACAAATTTTCACACTCAGATCCTTTTTTCCATTAAAAAAGGACATAAAACCTTAAAAATAATGAAACTTTTCTGCCAAAACTCTTTTTCTTTTCACTCCATAAGGCCCCTTCTAATTGAAATACAAATTCAGCAATAAATATTCTGCAAGTTTTCCACTAGTATTTACAAACTGGAAACACTCTTTCATCTTTCCCACACTGAGGAGAAATAGCTTAAATTTAAATTGAAGCACTGACTTTTGCATGAGTCTTTGTGAGCACAGCACTGAGGGTAAGTCTAAGAGAAGAGTACTGCATTGCATTTTAATTCTGAAAGTAATCGGTTTAGTTAGGAATGTTTTGTGGGTTTTTTTTTCTTTTTTCTTTTTTTTTCCCCTTTTCCAGGGCACACAAGGAGTGCTATAATCCATCTCATCCTTCTCAGGAATTTACCCATTAAGTTTTCCTCTCAGTAGTCAGCACTTTACACTGGTTCAATTTTCCAAAAAAGTTTTAGAACTGAAGAAGGACAGACAGAAAAAGAATTGCTGATCCATTTTTCAGAAAAGATTAATTAATCCCAGAATGCTGGTTAAAGCACATGGACATTTCAAACACCTGGGGCTCCAGCGCTGCTGCGTAGGAGCCACACACAGGTTTGATGAGGCTTACCCTCGCTCAGTTCAGCTGGAGTTCCTTGAAAGCAGCCAAAGTCTCAGACCAGGACTGTCCAGCCCAGGCACACAGATGGTGAACTACAAACTTCAAGAGCAGGAAGCCTATACGATGAGTAAAACACAAAAGTAATGTGTACTGGACAAGTTATTGTGATAAAAGAACAGGTTTGGTTTGGACCACTCAGACATTTTCCTCTGTGTGTCATATCATCGCTTGTAAAATGTTACTGTTTAGTAGTTTGTCAGTTCTAGAAACACATAGTTGTCCAGATACTCTTATCAATCGTTCCACAGCAATGTGTGCTAATAGTGCCCTAATTCATTTGAATAGAGCTGGAATTGACTTGAACATACCTTCAATATATTTTGCTTATTTGTGAAACAGATTAATTTTTCCCTGTATAAGTAATCAAGACAAATGCCATTTGCCATTATCATTAGAAAATGGGCTCAAGCACAAACCAGTCTTGACTTCAGGGATGATGGAGAATAAGAGTGTGCTCAAATACTTGAAGACAAATGCACCTGTACTTTCTGCTCTGCCGGGATCTTAAGGTACAATGACAAATGAGAGTCCTAGCTTGCCTGCCAAATCCTTCTGCGACTTTCACGCCATCACATGAGCTGACTTTCCTCCTTCAGCTGTAACCACAGCACAGCCTGGCTCTCACCACTTGTGCCTGCCGCCTGCGGCATTACCAGGAGCCCAGGCACCATCAGAAGTGTTTGTGCCTCAATACCACAAAACCAGGCTGACAGAGCAGCAATGCAGATTCAATGGCAGAATTTGCTAAAAAAAGAAAAAAAAAAGGGGGGGGGGGGGGGGGGAGAGAAAGAAAAAAAGAAAAAATAAAAAGGCATTCACAGCACTTCTATCAAGCCCAGGTGGGAGAAATTTCAACAAAGAGGAATCAAGAGGTTGAAATGTGAAATGCCAGCATGCCAAGAGCAGGCAAGGCAGTATTGCTCATTGAGGCCAAGACGGTGAAACTTTGTAAGACATTTGTGGATCAATGTCATGAGCATTTCAGGCCTGCACAGCTGTATGAGCACCTGGGGTAAATCTGGTAACCTAGGTGGTTTACAAAGAGTAAACTCCTGATAATTAGGTTAATTAAAAATAAAATGCCCACCAAAATGATAAAATAGTGCAAGCTGTGTTCGTGACGCTTTTTGTGAGTCCAAACCGGCTGCAAATCCTGAGACTTCTGCCCCTTCTGTGTCCCCGTTACAGCAAAGCCTCAGGCGAGTGCGTGCTCACATCCTTCCCAGGACTCCCGTGGCCAAACTGGGGCTGCTCTCAGTCAGGAAGCCCCCTTAGCTACCCTGCGGGTTCCAGCCACACGTGCAAAAGCAAATTGGATCTCCTCAGAGCAACGTTTGAACACGCATTATTCTCATGGCACGCTCCTGCCTATTCTAACCAGCATCACACACCCACGCCTGCGCTGACTGCACCCCTTAACGTGCTTCTGCCTGGGGTGCAGCTTACCCCATTGCAGGTCTGAGCTCCGCATCCTAAACTGCAAAGGGTAAGTTCTGCTCATGGTAACATCAGTCCAATCCCACTAATTTCAGATGGGATTGCACTGGGCTAAATCAGAGATTAATTCATCCCTGAGTCTTCTGGTTTCCTTTATAGCATCAGAGCACTGCCATTTTCAATTCTCCCCTGAGCAGTTGATTCAGAGAATTGAGGACTGTTGAAAGGTTCTACAAAAAAAAAAAAAAAAAATACTGAAATAGTTTATAAATCCTAGGAGGGAACATAACTGCACCACATTTGTAGGACAAGGAGCATTCTTTACAGCAGTTGTTTTATCCTGTGATTTATACTGCTCTCCTCCACCTATTACATGGCTACAGTGCTCAGTTCTCCCTTGCAGGAATTCACTTTTGGCCTCAGACTACACTCTCCCTGCCAAAGCAACGCTTTCCTTAGGTTTGCACAAGTCTTCTGCATCTGTTTTCTGTGCGACAATGTCAACAAATAGTGTTAAATTCTGTGGACGCATTTGCTCTATGGCCCTTGGTGGTATGAGTGGGGTTAATGCTATTTCATTGAGAAACTGAAAGCATCCCATGACAGTCTGCATGCTAATTCAGAGGTTTTGGGTATAACTCAGCAAAAAGCTTGAGTCTATCCTCCCTCAACCTTTACCCAAACACTGCAGTGAAAACAGCTAAAAGTACTGGGAAGTATCCCTATCCAAGGCCTGGGAGTTCAAATCCTGGTTGTGACTGTAGCTGAGCTTTGAGGACATTCATAATTCAAATACAGTCCAGCCTTGTGGAAATGATCCACCGTAACATTAAGAGAATTAAAAACCTTGTTATTAAGTTCTTGCGACATTGGCACGCTTGATAGCTAGATCCAATTTTTTTTTTAAGCTGCTCCTAAATTTAGTTTATCTGATTTTAAATACCAGCCTGAAATCTTGGTATCACCGCAGCTCCTTGTGTCCTCCTCCCTCTTTGGCCAGAGTCAAAATTAGATTTTCAAGCACTTTTCCCACCACCACTTCAAGCAGAAGGCTGAGCCAAGTCTCTGTCTTACAGCACAGGCAGGTGGGAAGGATCACTTTCACCTTCCCTCCTTTAATACTGAAACACACAGGTTTTCCCCAGAACACAGTCACAACAGGACACTCAATTTTATACCACTGCTTTACTGTCGGGATTGCCTAATTCAATTCTCAGGCTAAAATAAATAAATATTTAAGCTGCAATTACTACTTTTGATTCTGCAGTTTGTATAACTTCACAAACAGTGCTTTCAAATTTCCATGACAGCACTTCCACCTGTCTGTGCACACTCGCGACACGTTAAGTGCAGCAGTCATTTGTTGGCAGACATCAGTGCGGACCATCGGAGACTGAGTCCCTCGGGTGGCCTCCAGTCCCATCTCCCAGTGCCGTCTAACCCGTGCCCAAAATGATTTTCAAGTTAAGAACGCTATAATGGCGTAGAGAACAGCAGCTCTGAAGCAAGTCAGGAAGTTTCCCCTGCAGAAGGGCAGTAAAATGATAGGGCACTTTAGACTGCTGCAGTTGCAGAAAGCAGAAGCCTACGGTGGGTTGTACAGGTTCCTCTACTGCCACAGCGAGCTTGACATAACTGCTCTTGGCTAACCTTTAGCCCCTTGGTGGTGAACGGCTCTTCTTCATTCCCTGGAAAAGTCTGATCAGGTAGGGTTTTTTCACAAGCAGCTCAGAATGTGACATCTTAAAGGACTGGTTTCTTAGATGCCAGTGGAAATGAAAATCTGAGAGCGGCCCTCCCCTTAACCTAAAGGCAACAAAAGCCACCCTAATTGTTTCCGTTGCAGGAAGTCCCTTTGGGGATAAGAGAAGTCATACAGGATTCGGATCGCTTCCTGGATTTGTCTGCATCTATCAAACAACACACAGCAGCAAAGCCAACAGCACCCTATCCCTGCTTCCAAGTACAAGCCAAGAGAAAGGAAAGAGATTCAGAGCTGAGGGATTTGGACTGCCTCCTCTACTATTCACAAGGTGAAAAATTATTTGATATGTAGGCCAGCAAAAGGTCCCCTTTCCTTCGTCTAGAAAGACCCATTCTGCTAACGCGAACAAAGGAGGAGACAGAAGTTGCAATGCATATTGAAAGTAATAGACAGAAAGAGAGACAGACACAGCAGGTAGGGAGTTGATAATGCAGACATGGGAAAGGAAAGAAAAAAAAAAAGAAAAGAGAGAGAACTTTTTAAGATTCTTTCTAAGAAAAATGAATCTTCACTGTACCAGTGCTTTTATTAGAATGCCTCGCGCTTTTTTCTTGCTCTCTCCTCCTGACACGGTAAGTTATGTTCAAGCTGACTGTGACACTTTGTCAGGGCACCGCATTGTTCTTCTCCCAGACGGCTCCCTCCCGACCTCGGCACGCAGCGCTCCAGAAGCAAGTGTGACGGCACCTCCGGGGGCTGTGGATGCTCGCAGTCCTAAGGGTGATTAGAAATAATCACCTGCAACGGGATCTGGCACGCTCGCCTTTTCAAAATCAAGGGGAAGGATACAACGCGGGGCTGATGTAAAATGACGTGGGGCAAGGGAAAGTGTCAAACCTTTTCACGAGAAAGCTGTTCTTCCTACTCAAGGCAGTATACCAGTGGCAGAGGAGGTGCCTCATTTTTGGAGCTTTAAATGCTGTACTTCCTTGGACTGTGCCAAAATTCAGCCATGCACATCAAGAGTTCACAGCAATTTGGCTATTTCTTATTTTTTTTAGCGTCGCTTTTCAAGGTAATTACTGTCACTCTGTGGGACCTACCTTGTTACTCTCTGTAGTACAGAAGCAACTAGAAACCCTGCAGTGCTCTCATTCACAGACAGATTCCTGTCCTGAGGTATTTGCAGTCGGAGGTAAGACAGACAAAATGCAGAAGACAAGAATAATCCACATTTTACAGGAGGTATAGGAAGGCAGACTGCAGACTTGATCCATGCGTCACCAATGCAGACCTGAGCGCAGGTCTCTGCAGACTGGATGCTGCGTCTCCCCAAGGGAACAGCGTTTCCCCTGGTGAAGCCACGGAGGTGGTGTACCTGCGATGCTGATTGCAGCTGAGGATACCAATAAATGACCTCAGTTTGTCTAGAAGAAACACCACAACTCATGTACCCTGCCAAGTAATACCTACAGGCCCGCCTGCAAGTGGATGATTAGATTTTTTGCTATGGCTTTACTCAAAATCACACAATTTTCTTACTCTTCTTCCTTCCACTTTCATCAGCTAGCATGGTTAGATAAAAAGCCAAAGTAATTCTGTGGGAAAAGCACAATCTCAGTCACAAAGTAAGACTTACTGTGCAGCCTATTACAGGTCTCTTGAATCACGTTGCTCATGTCTTGGCAAATTGAAACAGAAAAATGTCGCATGTATGGAGAAGAAAACACGTACATTTCTGTACTTCAGAGAAATTTGCATTCTGGTGGTTCTGAAGCCTAAGGGTACTACAGTCTCTCTGAAGAGAGTGGAAAAGACATTGAAGAAAAGCAGAGAAATGAACCTTATCATGTCTCACTTGCTTTAGGCCAACCACAATCAGGAAAGATCTCAATCTTAGCCATCAAGGACCTCTGGAAGGATGAAGACTTTCCATAATGCACAATGACAGCAGAATGCCAAATGTGTGAAGTTCTGATCAGTTTAGTTGTTGCTTACCCATGTTCTGTAGAAAAGACTCATGCTCCTGGAGAGTACATACGTAAAATTTTCAAGAAAATCTACCAGGGAGGAACACAATTCAACATAGCACTGACCTATTTATGACTGTTACATTAACACACAATTAACCTAGCTCACTAGAAGGTAAAAGTAGCCTTCAGTAATGCACACACTGTTTAAACAGATAGAGAGACCAAAAAACCCACCTACATTAACATTCAGAATATTTTAGCAATTAAAAAAATAGTTAATAGGAAAAAAAAAAAAAGCTACTACCACCACCACAGTAAAAAGATTGTCCCCAAAACAAGAATTACAAACCCACAACATCAAAAGTTAAAATTGCATTAAAAAGAAATTTGCATGTTTTGAAGAAGAAAGACACTCGAGCAGCAATGTTCCTAATTAAAGCCTTCTGCAAAGCCCATAGCTGTTACCCACAGCTCCTCCACGCAGGAGACTGGAAGCCTTTTGTTGGGAAAGTAGTTAGCAAATCTGTAACTGAGCCCTCTGCACAGAGCTCTGATCACTGCACGCTGCTGACCTCCCTCTCAGGGAAAACATACAGGAAAGAGATTCATGACCGTGGGCAGGATAGGGAGAGCCACCACCCAGGGAGATGCCTACAAAATGGGCACCAAGAGAGTGTTTGGCCCAGACTAGGTGAAAGAACTGCGGGATGCACACTAAGATCCTTGTCCAGAAACACCCAAGCAAAAGGCAGCGAGTCCACTACTGCATGCCATAGGCTGGGAGGTGCTGCCACGTAACTTGATGGCCAACCCTCATGCTGGGCATGGATGGAGTCCACCACAGCCCAGGGTAAGAGTAGTGGCAAAGCTCACTGGGATTTACATTTCAGGCTGCAGCACAGTGGTGTTTGGGCTCAGGGGGACACAAACACCTCATTCACTAGCTAGGCAACAAGCCACGCAGAGATACCAGCCGTCCTCAGCCCCCACTGTGGGGGTAGCATTGCCAACAAAAATGGGAAATCTCTCTCCAAGTGTTCACCTACTTAGAGATTTTCTCCAAAGGAATGTTTCAGTCAAGGGATGGATAAGTTTCACTCCACATGCAGCTGTACCCGCTGGAGACTATTCTCTTGGTTTTGGGGTTGTTCTTCACAGAATTATAGAATCACAGAATGGTTTGGGTTGGAAGGGACCTTAAAGATCATCTACTTCCAACTCCCCTGCCATAAGCAGGGATGCCACCCACTAGATCAGGTTGGCCAGGGCCCCATCCAACCTGGCCTTGAACACTTCCAGGGATGGGGCATCCACAGCTTCTCTGGGCAACCTGTTCCAGTGCCTCACCACCCTCATAGTAAAAAATTTCTTCCTTATAACTAATGTAAATCTCCCCTCTTTTAGTTTAAAACCATTACACCTTGTCCCATTGCTACACTCCCTGACAAAGAGTCCCTCTCCAGCTTTCCTGTAGGCCCCCTTTCCTGTACTGAAAGGCCGATATAAGGTCTCCCTGGCGCCTTCTCTCCTCTAGGCTGAAGAACCCCAACTCTCTCATCCATTCTTCATAAGAAAGGTGCTCCCGTCCTCTAATCATTTTCATGGCCCTCCCCTGGACCCACTCTGACAAGTCCATGTCGTTCTTGTGCTGGGGGTCCCAGAGCTGAACGCAGTACTCGAGGTGGGGTATCACAAGAGTGGAGTAGAGAGTGAGAATCACCTCCCTTAACCTGCTGGCCACGCTTCTTTTGATGCAGCCCATGACACAGTTGGCTTTCTGGGCTGCAAGCACACACTGCTGGCTCATGTCGAGCTTTTCATCCACCAGTACCCCCAAGCCCTTCTCCACAGGGCTGCTTTCTATCCACTCCTCACCCAGCCTGTATTCACATTTGGGATTGCTCTGACCCAGGTGCAGGGCCATGCACTTGGCTCTGTCGAACCGCTTGGTCATACAGGCCCTCATCTCAAGCCTGTCAAGGTCCCTCTGGAAGGCATCCCTCCCTTCCAGCGTGTCAACCGTACCACACAGCTTGGTGTCATCCACAAACTTGCTGAGGGTGCACTCAATCCCACTGTCCATGTCACCAACAAAGATGTTAAACAATACCAGTCCCAATACTGATCCCTGAGGAACATCTCTGGTCACTGGTCTCCACCTGGATATCAAGCTGTTGACTGTAACTCTTTTGAGTGCAACCATCCAGCCAATTCCTCATCCATCAAGTGGTCATGAGAGGTGAAGGTAAAGGCATCATGGCTTCCCAGACAGAGGTGGCGCTCCAGTGCATCCAGAGCAGGATCAGATACCATGCCAAATTGTGGATGTTTCTTTGAAAACTTTCACATGCTTCCATCTGTGCCTCTTGCTCATTACCTGTGAGTACCACTTCTGTGCCTAAATGTATAGTTAAGCCTATATCTATTTCATAGTAACATGACTGAGGTAAAGTTTCACAAGCTTTAGCTTGCTTTCATGTCTATTAAAGAGCCACACTGGAAAATCTTAAAGAAGCCATAAAACACTCCCTCCTGGAAAGAAGCCACAGGATAAATCTTTAAGCAAAATTGACTTTCTGATAGAGTTTAGGTCCCTTGGACTAATGTGGCAGGACTTCAATTGATGTAGTAACTTTGGAAGCCTTAAGTGATTCCCAGAAACTATTTCAGTCAATCACATTTAAAAAAAAAAAAAAGGAATCAAGAAATTCATTATGTTGTGCATAATTTCTCTTTACTTGCCCAAAAGCTATGTCAAGTCAAAGCTTAAAAGGAAATTAACTACGGATATTTTTAGTACTTGTTTCCTAACCAGTCATTTCTGTATTCTGTTTGCATGAGAAATGGAAGGTAAGAGGTTTATGTGCAGATGTTGTGCTCCATTGAGATCATCTGCCACGAGACAGAAAGCAGTTTCAGAAGTCAGAATAAATAGTCATTTGAGAAGGTTTGCCTCCAGCAGAACCATCTTTTTCCTACATCAGCCACCACTTCCCCTAGGCAGAACAAGTCAGGAGTGTTGAAACTCTTGCACTGAAATGTACAACTGCAAACGTGCAACTGCAAGCGTTCAACTACTTGTAATTAAGTTCTATAATAAAAGTGAAAAGGTATGCCAAACTCGGAAGAATTAGCCTTGCTAGCTTATACCTTGCAAGTACAAAATCTTTGCAGGATGTCTCGTTTTGCATGAAACAGATCACAGTTCTGCTCACAGATCTGAATGAGACGTAACCTCACACATACGAATGATATTCAGCTGCAGCCAGTAATCCTGTGCAGCAGCACAAATGGATCCGGAAGACAAAGCAGTCCTTAGCCTTTGTCAGATGCCTGAAGTTGGATAGTATAAATAATCCTCCTTCTGCAAATGGTCAGGAGAAAATCCAAGAAGCATCTATTAGGCTTCTCGAGCTTCATTTTTAGCATTCTGCAGGGCATAGCTGAATAAGGACTTCAAATCAAATGCAAGGATCCACCAGTACCTCTGCCAGCAAGGGGGTGATTTCTGCCCAGGAAAAGGCTGAGGATACAGTTATGTCTCAGCGATGGTTCTGGTCATCGTCTCCTCTGGAAAAGAAACCCATTGAAAGCAGAAGGTGGTTGCTTAATTTGTCTGCCTAACATGGAGAGGACGGGATCTCTCAGGCAGAACGCAGGCTCTATCTGGAGTTGCAGATAGGGTCTCTCTCAGCGCTGCAGAAACGCAGACATTACACTGCAAACAGTGGGAAAGAATGAAACTGGTGGAGCAAACCCAGACACTTATGCCCAGAGACTGCCAGCGTCCACTCAGACATAGCAGACAAGACCTGGACACGCTAAGGTTTTCCACCAGGAATTGTATAGATCAGCATCTCTTTACAGTGAAAGGTTTTGGCTAAATCCTGTCAGAATCTGAACGCATAGCTCCAAGAAGTCAAGACTCCAGGAGTCTCTTACTCTAGCATGTTAAACTACCCCTGAAAAAAACATATTTAGAGTCTAGAAGACAGAGAGACACTGGCAAAATGAATCTCAGAAGAATCTGTGAATAAAGCCTGAGTTTTAACATACCAAGAGTTTATATGCCTACCAAACAGACCAAAGCCCTAAGTCTGCAAATAGGGCAAAGAGGATCCTGCAAGAGCAGGGACTGGGAGAGTATAACAGCACCCTGTAATGGGAGACGGACTAGCAATGAAGGAGGGAATCCCCTCCACTTTGGAGGTTTCAATTCCTAATGAAACATGGAAGGGCAGAGATGTAATAGTATAAAAGCAGCTTCTCTTTTGTGGATGGTAAATACTAACCAGGCATGGCAGAGCCCACCGATCACTTACGTCTGGTTACAGAGAGCACACTAGAGGGGTTTTGATAGTCTCTAAGTCACTGCTCCCATCCCTAATGCATACAGCGTGTATTAATGTATTTCATACATTTTCTTTGGCTTGTTTAATGGAAACGGAGGCTTTCAATGAAAAGGCTGACTGAGCCAAAACTCACAAATACCTTGCTACGCTGTCTATGCACTCCTCTCTCGTTTCCCTGTTCCATCCAAAAAATGCTGTTTTTTTCCACTTGGCTCGTGTGGAAGGTGAGCTGATCTGTTGTGAAGTTCTATATTGGTTTGTCTTCTATTTTTTCAGAGACCAAAAAGGAAAGGAATAGAAAACAGCCTCTTTAAATGAAATATGCCTTTGTCAAAACAATTTAACAAATGGAAAAGGCATGCCCATTATGCTAGTTTTCCAGAAGTTCGTCAACCTCACTGTTGAATGTTAGCACGTAAGAAAAATTACTCTATTTGTTCTTTATGGTTTGTTCCTGAGATCAAAGTGCTGTGGGCTGGAGGGTGTTTGACATCCAAGAAACATTCGTTGCTGCAATACTGTCTGTAGTGTCTTTTGTTAGTTTTGTTTCTTTATAAGGCTTTAAAGAACAGCAGTCAACACTTGCAGCACATTGGCATCCCATCAAATGCCAAACTCGTCCTTTTAGCGCACATGGGAGGAGAATATTTTTATGACTCTTATTATGGTTTTCTCCTTTCATTAGGTCCTCTGATAGAAGTAACTGGAAATTGTCTTGCATCCCAATCTCCTTTCACTTGCAAGAGATTGGTCCAACAGTGAAGTCAACACTATTCATCCTTTATTTAAGAGGAGTTAAAGCCTTATATAGATAAACCCAGCAGTTTGTTTTAGACAAATCTATAAATCATGAGGATTTTTTTTTTTGAAAGAAGTTTGTTGTTCAATGTAGATTTTTTCAGTAGTTTTTATTTAGCTCCTATCAGATCGTGGATGATATTCAAAGGGCTGAAAACGTATGTCAGTAATAAAAAACTGCTTTATTTAACCAAACCAGCTCAACCGAGTGAATTAGCTTACACAGATTGTTTGAATAGAAACATTTTAACACCTATGGCTCAATTTTAGAAAAGCAGAGTTTCAGTCAAGTTCAGTTAGCTGAGCTGAGCTAATGTGATTTAAAAAGCAGCTGCTCCAAACCCCACATCAAGATAAGGATGGAAAATTTGTTTGCTGTTGGAAGGTAACCACAGTTACAAACACATCCTGCTATCTGCAAACGGCTCATACCTTTGAAACAAGGATTCAAGTGCAAATAGATTCTCTACAAAGTATCTTGAGAAAAAAATGTTCCTCCAAAAGATGGCACTTTTTGCAAAGCAAGGAAGTAAACCAAAACTGATATCCCAGTTCTGACTGGATATAAGCCTACTTTCCAGTTAACAAAAAACACCCCCATAATTCTATTTTAAGTGGCATTAAAATGAAGAATGGCTATGTTTGAATCCTATTTGAGACATACTTGTTACAGCATTTTTAAAATGTGTGCAAATAAAAAAAAGACATCTGTAGGCCTTAAGGGCCATAAATTTAGGATGATCACCGGGCTCAGGGAGTCTGATCCCTGGCTCTCAGGAGCAGCCTTGCTATAGATAATCTTTTATAAACTTACTGAGTTTCATCTTCATTGCTGTTACATTTGGCACCCCCACTGCTCCCATGCAATCCCTGTTCAGAGTTTGACTGCCTTCATAGTTAGAAGCTTGTTTCTTAACCCCAATCTAAGTGTACTCCTAGGCAGTTTACATCCCTCCGTTCCTCTGCCAACACAGGCTTTCAGTTTAAAAAGTTACTTTCTGCCATGATGTACTTAGAGAAAAAAATATGTATCTATATACACACATACTCTCAAGTTTTCCCTTGCTAAGTTAAGCAAGCTGACTTTTGCTAGCCTTTGCTTATAAAACAACCTATCCATTCCCCTGATCATCCCAATACCCTTGTCTATGCAAGCTTCAGTTTCAGGTCATCTTTCTTGAATACTGCTAACAAAAACCATACACAGGGTCTTAAACAAGGTCTCATTAATGATCACTGTATGAAGCCAGTAATATTTCCCTATCTGGAAATACGGTTCCTGAGACATCCTAGGATTGCATTTACCTCTTTCATATCTTCACAGCTTACAGTAAGCCCATGACTGAGTAATTCTCCTGTGTTTCTCAGTCATTTCCAGCAGATGACCTCCCAGCTTAGAGCAGCAGGTTTCAGTAATAGCCCCCAAATGCATGACGTTATCTCCTGTACTCATAAATTTGATCCCATTTGTAGTCCTCAACATCATCCAGCTCTTTCTGTGCAGGATCCCAAACCCCCTTCACACTGATGATGAGTCCCAGCTTTGTGTCATCTGTACATGTCCTTGATTAAAGAATTAGGCAGAAGCACTTCCGCAGGGTGAACTCCCCAGAACATAATTAACAAATTAATACTTACTCTGAGCATCGGGTACAACCTGCCCTAAGTAATTTTCAAATCTATAAGAAAGCCATGTCTCTGCTCCAAAGAGTGAAAAAGACAGACGGGTAAACTCAAGCTGGGAGGAGACACAGAGTGTACAACCAGCATAATTACATCACTCCTTAAATGCAAAACCGACAGCAATTTTCCCCAAAGACAGCTCAGTGGAGGTGAATATAACAAGAAAGACTTCAGCAGGACAAAGGACAGAGTTGTCTATACATTCAAGAAGGATACTCCATGTTTAAGAGGCAGCATGAACGATGGTATGGCCAAGTTTATGCAAAAAGATAACAAAAACAACAAATTGATTTGATTATTTGATAGAAAAAAAAAAGACCAAAGAAAGTGAAGAAAGTAGACAAAGGTAAGTAAGTATGGAGGGGCAAAGATACATTTTTTAAATGAGATGGGAGTTTGAACTAAATGCTGATGAAATACAGGAAGCTGAAAGAAAGGTATGACAATCTAAAAAAAAAAAAAAAAAAAAAAAAAAAAAAAAAAGCAATGACGATTTCTAGCAAAAACACATTTGTAATGCAACGTGTTGAGAGAAGACAACATAGAATCCGGGAAGGTCCAAGGACGGGGAATCTCCCCACCAAGAAAGGTGCAGATTCACTTAGTTAAAGCAATATATAGAAGCAATATAGAAGTTAAAACAGTATCTTTAATTTTAAGGTTCAAGAGAGAAAGATGGAAGTTAAATATGTTAAGAAGGAAATTGAGGAAAATCTGGATTTGCAAGAATATAAACTCTCCAGTTGAGAAACTTTTGGGAACAAAAATTTTCACTGGGAGGGGAAGAGGAAACCAATGACATGTTAAAGCAAATGATGAGCAGAGCAAATTTTGCTCCACCAAAACCGATTTTTTTTTCTTTAAAGCTAACCTACCTTCTCCTGACCTCTTCCTATTGTAGCAAAGAAATTACTCATTCAGCAGAAACTATTCCCACCGTACAATGCCTTACAGAGTGGGTGTCAAACATCTTACAGCGTGCTGAAATTACTGATGTTAAATTGTCCACTAATCGATTATATTTGAGGCATACTGTCAGCTCACCTACCGAAAAACCTCTGATTTACTAAATATGCTTGTCATTTTCTTTCAAAGAGAATCCCCAAAACACACTTGCGCTTTAAAACTGCTTACTAGAGCAATGACAGAGACTTTTGCATGAAAGCCAACAAGCACCAGAGGCCTACAGTGCTTTCTTAAATAAATAACAGACAAACAGTGAAGGAGTCCCTCGACTGCTATGGGGCCCCAGCCATCCAGCTGAATACTGGAGAGCTCAGCGACGCGTCCAAGCTCTTACTGTGGTAGAGCTTGCTACAGTGATGTAGTCACACTGGATGCAAAGAAACAGTTCTCTCCTCTCCCCAAAGGATAACCAATTCCCATTCAAAGAAACATTAATACCAAGAGTGGAAATAAACAGAAACAGAACAGACCCCTTTTGAGTAACCTGCCTAGTAATTATGCACTTAACACTTAAAGCTTATAAATTGTTTTCCAGGTGGCAGCATTCTACAGTCAAATGAAGAAAATCACAATTATCTTCCTTTTCTGTTACTAAATGTTAAACTCACTCATTTGGATGGGACAACAGCAAGTGCATATAGAGATTAAACAAATACATATATATATCAGATAACTGCATGCAATGTCTATTTATTTGAAGATACCAATTTATACATTTTAATTCTACATAGAACTTTTCTTAGATTTAATGAAATCTTCCATATAATACGATGTGCAATGAAGTATAATATATAAATGTTATTGAATTTAATCTTTTATACAGGTGCACATATTTCTATACATATAAACACATTTTATGAGAAATTTGTACTACATTTAGACCACTCTGCATTTTTTCTGCATTTTTACAATGTCATTATGAATAAATGATGAGATGCTGAAAGACTGAATGAAAAAATTCATATTCTACAGCTCCCCAAGGTGTTAAGAACAACAGAGTCAGGAAATGAGCTAACAAAAGCCCACTCTAACATTTAAATACTAGTAATAGCAGTATATAATATTAAAAACTTCAAGTAGAAAGAAATATGAGAATATAAGTAATAACTCATTTACAAAAAATAGAACAACCTGAACGATTTTAGAACTTGTGTTTCACGAAATATCACAACTGTAGTGTGAAACTCACTACCCACTGGTTTTCAAAACGCTGAGCAAAACAAAATAGAGGAAAATCTCTCAATGATTTCTCAGAGGGCAATATTTCATCTAGAATACACAACAATCTAGGCAAAATCTTTATTTCACCTTACAAGAGAGAATATTTCTCATTAGCAGGTCACCCTACGCTACTTCAAGACCCCTTCTGCCTCCAATTTGCAGATGAAGAGCATTTCTTTCTTTCTCATACAGTATGAAGCTCCTCACAACTGGCTGAAATTCATAAAGTCATCCCACTTCTGCCCAGATAGCACAGCCTGGACTGTCTCATCCTCTGCTGCCCAGCTGCAGCCAAAGAACCCATTGCTCCTGTTTCTATTATTCCTGCTGTATGTCAAAGCATTGGACACATCTAAAGCATGTCTACTGTGGTAGCCCAGAGAAAGCAGCTCAAACACAGAGTTCACTGTAATTCTTTCAAACACCACCCTGTCCAACGTATCTCACGTGCCTACATTTTCATATTGGACTGCATCTAACCTGTGGCAATCCTCTTCTTTAACCCATTCCACATCACCACAAATGAAGGAACAAACCATAGGTATGTAGAAGACTGAGAGCTATTCAAACATATGAAGGCAATTCAAAGAGATTTCCCCCCAAGATGTCACGTAAATGTACATGCGAATTATAAAAGGTCAAATAACAGATTAAGGTCAAATGAAAGAAATCCTGGCATTTGTAATACATCATGTTCACTCACCAAAAGACATTCCAATAGCTTATTCTTTCATGTTTCTTTTCTCCTGTACAGTTTGAAGTGTTAAAAACAACAGATGGAAATAAAATAGGGAGGAAATATCAAAATTCATTAGTGACCTGAAATAATTTCATTTTATGTCTGGAATTCACCATTACACTCATCTAGTCTGACTTCTACACACAGCACAGACTACTGAATTGCACACAGTAACTCCAGAATTTAATCAATATCTTTAACAGACTCCTCTGAAAAGCCTTACAGCCTGAAAGGTCTGAGCAACACATCAAACAAAGCCATTAGATTTCCCTGATTGCAATTACAACCAACTCTAGCAAATTTTATCTGCAAACAGCCACTTTTAAAGAAAAAAGAAATGCAAAGCTAATGATCCGAATCCCATTCACTGACGTATGACTTGCAGTTTCATTCAGAACTTAAAGACTGATAAACAGTCACAAGTTACAAATTTCAGATCTTCTGGTGAATGCCTACCTTTATTCTTTTTTCTTCTCCTTTTCCGCCTTTTCATGAATCCTTATTCAAAAGTGACACATTTGTTCAGTTCAGGGAGATTCTTCTCTCTGGAGGGGAAATAATTTTTATCAGTAAGACTCCCTGGTGATCAGGTAGACTTGGAACTGCTGTTAATCAGCCTTTTTGACATGGTAGCTTGAATAGCACTTCCCATGATGCTTTGTGTGTCTACCTTAATTCTTTCCTTTTGAACTCACCATGACTTATAGGTGTCTTTTTTTCCTTTTGTGTGTCTGAAGTTATCCCTCTATTAACTTTAATTGGAAAGGTACCTTTTGTTCCCCTAGAGTAGTCATATACTAACCACTGAACTCCCTAGGCTCAAATTTCTGGGGTAGCAAGAGTTCAGTTTTCTGGTAACTCAAAAAAAATCCTAGTGAAAGATTCGATGCTTTTATTATTGGTAATAAAATAAGTGATATTTACTCCAAAGACGAACTGTTGCATCCATTTATATCAGGAAATATAGACTTCTGGTGCAAGTCATGGTGAGTTCAAAAGAAAAGAATTAAGGGCAGACAAACACACAAGAGCATCACAGAACACTGACCTTTGCCATCTGCAAACTGCTGTACAATGGGTGCTGCTAAAAATTAAAAAAAAAAAGGAAGCCATTTTCTAAGTCACTGAGGGAAATAAAACCTATTTCATAACAGCAGTAGAAGCAACAAAGCTTTGTTTCCTACGGACTTGTACCGTCTCCTAACCTTTACCCACCTGCCCTCATGATACCAGTGCCAGCAAGAGGCAGGATACACTCCAGCAAGTCTGCACCTCTCTGCACCCCAGTTAGCCAAGTAGGACACCTGCAGGGCAGGGCCAGGGAGCTACCAACCATAACATGTAAGTAGGACACCTGTAAAGCATGGCCAGGGAGCTACCAGCTACCAACCATAATATGTAGCAGCTGAGTTCCCATCTTTCCCTCTGCACTCTCTTTCATTTTGGGGCTTTCCCCTCTCCCCATGCAACTCTTGTCACTTAATTTGTCAGAGCTTTTGAGACTGCTTCTGCACTTCCAGGTCTACGGGAAACTCCACAGAGGCCTCAAAAGTTTCCGTGAAGGGAAAGGCAGATGCATGCTTTGGATAGGACATACTTCTTTAAGAAACCTAACTAAAAGTACGATATCCTTATGCATTTTGTTGCACATTGAAGAAGTTTCTTCACATCTATTTCATGATTACAGTCAAATAAAATGCTAATCCACAAAAAGTGACCTACAATTAAGCTCTGCTTGCTTTCCTTTTTACCGGAAGAGGACTTTGGACTAATGAAGAGCCTGGGCAACTGTACGGCCACTTCTCCTCCTGCCCCACAGCTCAGAGCACCTATCTCTGCTATAGGGGCAGCTACTACCCTCTCAGTACTGCCTGATTAAAAAAAGAAAAAGAAAAAGCATAACAAGGATTAGCACATGGTTAGCAGCCCACCCCTTTGGGCATACAAAATGTTGCCAGCCATTCAATTTTAGAGCTGACCATTTTTTTCTGCATAGGGTATCTAGAGCCCTTTTTGTTTTTAAGCAGTCCTCTTAAAGCAGCTGTGGATAGTATTAACATTTCAAGTGATAGTTTGAGAAGCTTGGAATCTTCTTGGAGGCTACTGGCATCATGTCACACTAGTTTACACACACACACACACGTATATATATATATATATATACACACATATATGAGACAATCGAATTCACTCTGTTCAGTACGAGGTCTCTCTTCATACCTTTCACTAGTGACAGAGAGAAACTAATGTGTACTGTACAAGTCACCTCCTTTCTCAGCTACAATGAAGTGAACCATTTATCCTGACCTCCTAATCAACAACTAGCTAAGGTACAAGCAGATGTGACCAACGTTTCTATGTGCAGTGCTGACCAAATTAAATGTACAACCATACCTTTAATATGGAAGTTCTTCTCTTCTCCTTAATCCTCAGCTGACCACAATCTGCAGCGCAGGTAAAATTTAATCAGGTTTGTGAATAGTCTAATTCAGCATATGAAACTACCTGCACTTTTGATTCCTGCCTTATTTCTCCCCTATCTCTTTTCAGCATTGGTCACACATTACATACTCAGGGGTTTGGACCCTCCTAAGAATCACTGGGCCAAATCCTCCTTTGCAAAAAAGCTGCCAGACCAGACTGCAGGATAGGGTTAAAAATCTCATCCCACCAAGTTTGTGGCAGCTGAGCCAGTGAGCTTACAACAAGCCACGTTTGTTTGTTTTCTCGAAGCCACACATCCAGGACTCTGCCTGGGGGCCAGGCCTCGGGCACCCAGCAGCCCCAGCACCTGCTCGCATGGCAGTAGGGCAGGAGGGTGGCTGACTGGCCAGCACCCCTCCCAGGCTCTATTTACCAGATATTTTACTCAGATAATAGCATTTAAGCACTTCAGGCAAAAAGCAATATGGAGGGAGCACTTCTGTTTGAAGTGACCTGGTTTGAAATGACCTGGAGAGACAAAATTTCCCTTTATTCACCTATATTACAACCCAGGGAGCTGTTTCTTCACCAGGCCCCCAGAAAGCACCTCAACTCTGAGCTTGAAGGGACACCCTAGGAGAAAAGACTGCTGCAGCATCCCCTTGCCAAAGGCAGAGCTGGCCAGCCCCATACAGGAGCTACAGCAACACATCCTGTCCCCGGTCCCCCACATCCCCAGGCCCAGGTCTCACCACTGTGGGACACAGCGTGGCCACATCTTCGTTCCTCTGTTGCGACCTGTGCTGGGTTGACCCCAGCAGGGGGCTGGGGAGCAGGGGCTGCGGTCAGCCCACAGCAGCTCCTCTCTGCCGCCCCCTCCTCCTCACACCTCTCCCCTGCTCCAGCCTGGGCTCTCCAGGGGCTGCAGGGCAAGCTCTGCTCGGGCGCCCGGAGCACCTCCTCCCCTGGCTGCTCGCAGGGCTGCTCCCCGCACTCTTTTCCTCGCTGCCGGGCAGTGTTTTGCCCTTTCTGAGCTCCGCTGTCCCCGAGGCGCCCACCCGTGGCTGAGGGGCCCAGCCGTGCCCTGCCGTGGGGCCGCTGGAGCCGGCTGGAACCGGCTGTGTCCGGCACGGGGCAGCCCCGGCCTCTCCTCACAGAGCAGCCTAGCTGCAATTCAGGAGCCCAGCTGAAGCCTGTGAGGGAGCTGAAGGAGGGGCTGCTGCGACATGCAGAGTGATTTTTAAGCCAGTCACACGTGTGTGGAAGCAGTGACTGCTGAGGAGCAACACGCCTGCCCACGTCTTTTCAGGGCTCCTGGTACCACCAGGCCACTAGCAGCACATGAGGGAGGCGCCGGCTGCCTGGGCCGTCCCTGTGAGAGGCAGCATGGGAGCTTGCCAGCACCCAGGCTGGCTTCCGAAAGAAGTGGTTAGTGTGCTGAAAGCAAGCAGCGCAGAGACAGAAATTAAATTTCTTAGAATCAGCATGTATTTCCCTTCTTTCCTACCCAAAAAGGCATTATGCACAGAGCTTTCCTTACCATGTAAACAAATTATTTTTGAGGAAAAAAAGAAACACAGCAGCTTTCCCCAGTGTGATTCAGCTCTTTGGGGAAGTTTCTGGGAAAATGGCCTTGCAAGAATTTCAGTGTTTGGGACCAAAGTAACAAGCAGTCATCAAAAGCAAATAAAAATGACTGTTGAGCTAAAACGAGATGCTCCAAGTCACCATGGCACCAGCAGCCCTCTGAGGGGGCGGCAGGCTCATCTTCACCCCACTGGCTGCCAAATCGCTTCTATCCCTAGCCAAGGCAGCCCGCAAACAGGGGATGGGCACAGGACTGCTGGAAAAGGAAGCTGGGGCTGGAAGCATCTCCTCCAGCCCCCAAGAGCAGCCACATGAGCAAAAGCAAGGCTGTGCAGAGGGTGGAAATAGTCTTTCCTGTGTGGTGCTCCGGGGGAAATCAAGCTCTTCCATTAGGAGAGGAAGAGAAACAAGCCCCTAGCAGAGGTCTTTGCTACAGGACCTGTGCTATTAGGCCCTGCCCGAATGGATGCCATCCACAGCCCTGCCCTGCACCTGCTAGCTCCTCAGGTGCCATAGGTCAGCACAGCACCATTTGCAAGCAAGGTGCCAAAGCAAAGGCAACTGCCACAGGGAAATCCTCTAGAGAAAAGGCACAGGTGATCTCCCAGGTGCAAGAAATACAGAGCTCTGCAGGCTGCTCTGCAGTGCCCAGCCTCTCCAGCCCCACAGCCTTTGCCTTTGAAACAGTCTGATGACTGATTATGGGAATCTCCCCTATGCAAGACCCTCAAACGTGACATCTCAATCCTACCTCCATTCCTTTTTCAAAGTAAAAAATGGTTTTCCTGGCCTAATATGTTTATCAGTTAGAGTCTGAGCTAGTTATCTGTACAGGTTTGCGGTATGGAGCCTAGAATGGTTAGATTATTATCACGTCTTATGAAAATCAGACACAGCTTACTCTTGTAGCTGTATATTACAAGGGAAATATGTATAGAGAGATTGGTTCTCCTTAGATTGATATCTCTGAATTGATGCTGTATGAGGCACAACTGCTTAAAAGGTTATAACTGATGTAATTTTTGCCATTACAGGTAATTTATGGCTCCTGTGTGTCTGACTTGTCAAATCTTCTTAGAGAGATCAAACAGGGTCTGTTTGTCATATGCATTTATCTAACACTTGTTCCTCTGCAAGCTTCAAAATGCAATAGTTATTCTTTGCTTAGGTGTCAATTTTCTCCTGTACGTCTTGCCTCTTGGTCCTTGTAAATGTCCTCCTAATGCAAAATGCAGAGGTGCTTCAGCAGCAAATATGAGCAACGCCTACCTCTCTACCGGCATTTTTAAGAGAGAATTTTTTTCCTAAGCAGTCATTCAGAGAGGTCTGACTGGAGTGGAAGTTACGCACACAGATGTTTTGAAGCTCTAGCTACGCCTCAAACCATGCATGCTACATTGTTTATTTTCCACTCAATTTTGCCTAATTCCGAACTGATCTCTGCTCCTGGGAAAGAAATCCATCAGAAAAAAGTCCTGGAGATCAAAATACACACCCAGTTCAGGAAGGGGGCAATACACCCATATCTGTGTATTACAAAAGAGAAGTACATCTGCATCCCTCGACTTCACCACAAGGCATCTGATGAGTTCAGCCCAGCTGTAATGTCCTGCCAGGTTCCATTCTGTTTCCTCATCTCACCTTGCTGGAAGTCAAATTTTTTTTTTACGCACTCAAGGCTAAACCCTAACCACTCACAACAGAAGACAATAGAAGCTGTGCCAGTTTAGTTTACTCTGAGCAGACTACACAGTGAGCTGAGCAGCTGTAAAGGCAGGCAGGCAAGCACAGGAGGGAACAAAGGCAAAGCCCACGGGGCACAGCAGAGTTCAGCAGTAACATGGACTCGGCACCATGTGGCCTCACTATATGGGCACAGGGGGTGCTGGTGGGGAAACGAGCCACAGAGCAAAAGAAGGGCCCTGACACCCCGCTTCCCTC
This sequence comes from Anseranas semipalmata, assembly GCA_013399115.1. Taxonomy (NCBI): domain Eukaryota; kingdom Metazoa; phylum Chordata; class Aves; order Anseriformes; family Anseranatidae; genus Anseranas; species Anseranas semipalmata. The sequence goes on from VXAA01006448.1 coordinate 153,190, forward strand.
ACAGCACAGCAGTACAACCTATCCATGGGGGATGGTGCCTGCTCTGCTCTGCACATCCTGCTGCCCTGCTCTGCAATTATGTTTATATGCAACACACCGCATGCAAGTACTGTAAAAGGTAAGGATCCCAACAGCATGCAGACACACTCATGTTTTACATTTATGGACTTTCTACCCCTTTGGCTGTCAAAAAGCTGCATTTTTCAATGGCTATGAAGTGTGAAGTGTCTGGAAACAGAGTGCTCTGGCAAGGAAAAAGCTTCACAGAAGAGTTTTGCCAGTGTAACTACATTAGGTCTTACCTTCCCATCAGTTATGAAATGACAGGACATGTTTAAGCAGGCAGTATGATAGGAACCCCAGAGAGAAATAAATAAAAAGGAAATACAATTAAAAGAACTATACTTTGCTGAAAGTTAAGTCCTCTGAGTAAGTTGATTGAATCAGGTATCTTCACTGATCTATCTTCTGTAGCAGTGTCTAGAGTGTAGAAGTTTTATGCACCAAATAGGAAATATTCTGAAAAAGTACAAACAATCCTTTAAGCCTTATATGCAGAATAGAATTTCAACTGCAAACACACCCAAAATCCAGGGTTCTTAAGATCCAAGGACTTGGCCCAACAAAATGTGAGAATAATATGTATTTGAGAAATGCCAGTCTTTGATTCCAAAACATCTAATGCCCAGAAAAACTGTTCCTCATATCAGGGAAAATGTTGGCGTTGCTGATTACTTGAAATGGCTTTAATGTAAGGTAGAATTAAAGACTGACAATCAAACATAGCAATAAACTGTAAATTGCATCTGTATGTTATAAATGATTTACATATCTGACTACAGGAACTACAGAAGTATGTTACAAAACATCACTAAACCTTAAAATTAATATCACTGGTACCTTGCTGGAAATATTACCCAACTTTGTGGACATTTTCCATCCATATCTTTGAATCTTTCTAGCTTATTTGAAAGAATTCAAGTATACTTATTCAAAATTCATGAAAAGCCTAATAAGTGTTATAATAAATAATCTGATTCTTCACAGATTAATTTTAACACTGACTTATTTTACCACACTGATAAAATCTATCTCAAATATTATTCAAAGTGCCTCAGGAGCTGCCACTTTTTTCTAAGTTTCTTTCTTCATCTCTTCCCTTCCTCCTTTCCCCCCTGACTCTTTCCCCACTTCCTTCTTTCTCCCCCAGTGTCTTAGCTGAGGATCTGTCTTTCTCTCTGCCCTGGGCTCTCTGCTATAGTGATCCAGAATGGCATATCAGAATCTATTTCTTGGTACTGGAACAGTATTTCTGACAATATGTATTAGCATTCTGTCACTTTCCTCTAGATGAAATTTCTGCATGCTTCAGACTATAGAAAATATTAGGAAACTTGGACAGACACTGAAGGGGAAGAACATTCACTTAAACTTCTTGGAAACCATTTCTGTACTGCTAGCAGAAGAAGAGAGAAGGCAGAAATACCTGAACAGTCAGCTACAAACTAGAAAGCAGCTGTAAGGTTGAGGATTTTATGAAAAAGGAAGAATATCATCCTTCCTCTGGACAGATTGGCCCATTCATCTAAACAAAAGGCAAAAGTAACAGAAAAGAACAGGTGCAAAAATCATGTTTTTGAGACCCATTAGTTTAGACATCAAAATGCAAAAAGAATATAAAATAATTTCACTGCCTATATCTGCATGATGCCAACCTTTACAGTAAAGGAGAAAAAAAAAAAAAAAAGCAGACAGACAAGAAAGACTTGAAGACTTGCTCATTTATGAGCATAACTACAACCTTACTGATTCTATCAACACTTGCTGGAAACAATCTCCTAATGGGAAAGTGAAAATATGTGGTTTATAAAAACATACTGAGGAAGGAGCTAGTGCTCTCATTCAGATAGAATTGATTAAAGGAAATCCATGTGTTATGCCAGACAGACTTGACCACTGTAGATAGCTGAGCGCAACAGTCCTGTATAATAGACTCATACATACAGCAGGAATACCAAGTAGATATGATACAGTTGATAGCACTGACTTTAATTGACAGCATTAAGTTTCAGAAAAATCATTTTACTGACAAGTTTTCACTCCAGAGAACTAAGGATTGTGGGCTACCTGCAATCTTATGGCTCGGTTCTGTGCTGGTTTGTGTTCTGGATATCACAGCCAGAAAGCCTCTCTTACATTTTACAGACACCAACTATACAAAATACTGACAGAGAGCCTTAGTTGCATGTGGCATTCATATGGTATTTTTCTGATAGCAACAACTTCACAAGCAGAAAACAGTTGCCCTTATTACAAATATTTTTTTTGTTTACCACTGATATATTTAGAACTTCTCCACAGACTGGCAATTTACTCTCTTCTATCCTTTTTACAATTTTCAGAAACACTTTGCACTCTATTACTGCCATAACCCTTTGAGAAGCTGAACATTAATTTAGGCAGTGGATATAGAGGAATTTCAGCTGCCTTATTCATTAGTAATGGCAAGAGCTCATTTTCACTAAAAACATCTTGACAATTAAATCTACTGGAAAAATATACTTACCTTCCTGTAAAATATTACTTTTTAAAAAAACATTTCCATGAATTAATCCATCTGTGAGGGTCAGAGACCTTACTTTGAAGGCACTTTTGTTTTAAATTGGGAGCTTTCAGCCTGTGCTTGATGGACTCTATGAGGTTAGAGACAGTTGACTAAAAGAAGTTATTTCATATGTGCTACTCAGCAATCTATGCATGAAAAAGTTTAAAATAGGAAATGTGTAAACCTGGTAACCAAAAAAAAAAAAAAANCAAAAAAAAAAAAAAAAAAGAAAAAAAAGAGTAAAACCTACTGATTTATGGCATCAACTGGAAGTGTTATTACAACTTACAAATCAATGTAAATGCATTAGTCCCTGCCACATCAGCAATAGTTTATTGGTAAAACAGGCAGTGCAGCCTCTGTTAAGTCATTCCAGAATCACCACCTTGTATGTTAACACTACGTGAGAAGAGCATAATAGGCAATGGGGTAGAGAGAGAAAATGGCAATGAAAGACAGTGTCCTGGGAAAGAGCATCATCCTCTCCAACCAATGCTGAGCCACTATCAGAACTGAGGAGGAAGGTGTAAAGGGAAAAGCAGCAGAAGCCGCAGCATATATGCTTCAAGGAAGAAGCATCCCCATTTCATTAAACTAAATTATAAGCTGCCAACTTTATCTTACTAAACTGCAGCTATGACACTGGGACTCAGCAAGTTTGCTGAAGACACCAAGCTGAGTGGTGCAGTCGACACGCTGGAGGGAAGGGATGCCATCCAGAGGGAGGACCTGGACAGGCTTGAGAGGTAGGCCTACATGAACCTAATGAAGTTCAACAAGGCCAAGTGCAATCCCAGGCATGAATACAAGCGGGGTAAAGAATGGATCGAGAGCAGCCCTGAGGAGAAGGACCTGGGAGTGTTGATTGATAAGAAACTCAACATGAGCCAGCAATGTGTGCTTGCAGCCCAGAAAGACAACCTGGGCTGCATCAAAAGAAGTGTGACCAGCAGGTCAAGGGAGGTGATCCTCCCCCTCTATTCTGCCCTTGCGAGACCCCACCTGGAGTACTGCGTTCAGCTCTGGGGCCCCCAGTGTAAGAAGGACATGGACCTACTAAAGTGAGTCCAGAGGGGGGCCACAAGGATGATCAGAGGGCTGGAGCACCTCTCCTATGAAGAAAGGCTGAGAGAGTTGGGGCTCTTCAGTCTAGACAAGAGAAGGGTCTGGGGAGAACTTAGAGCAGCCTGAAGGGGGCCCACAAGAAAGTAGGAGAGGGACTCTTTATCAGGGGTTGTAGCAATAGGACAAGGAGTAATGGTTTTAAACTAAAAGAGGGGAGATTTAGATTACATGTTAGAAAGAAATTCTTCACTGTGAGGGTGGTGAGGCACTGGAACAGGTTGTCCAGAGAGTTTGTGGATGCCCCATCCCTGGAAGTGTTCAAGGCCAGGTTGGATGGGGCTTTGAGCAACCTGGTCTAGTGGGAGGTGTCCCTGCCCACGGCAGGGGGGTGGAATTAGATGATCCTAAAGGTCCCTTCCAACCCAAGCCATTCTACGATTCTCTGATTTGGTTACCTTGATCTCCTGCTCCCTTCCCCAACACCAAGCAGAACACCACGGACCTGCCTGCGTCTACAGGTAGAACCCTAAGAATAGGAATAAATAACACCTTCCTTGCTAAAAGACTCTTTTTCAAAGTTGCCCAGCCAAATATAACCAAATAACTGAAGTATTAGCACAGCCTTAGAGATGTGTCTGCTGGGAGGAAGAGACAGAATACCTCTTTTTAGTAGCCTTGTTTGTTATTTATAAAGTCACATCAAAGGGATACAGTACTGTCCCTCATACAAGCTACTCTGCACTCACAGCTAATTCCAGAAGTCTTGGCCATGTTACCCCAAGATCCCACACAGGCTGTTACACTCATCTGAATTCAGTAATGATGGTAGGCCTCCCAGCGCTCTCCTGGTATGACAGTACGTTATGTAGGGCAAGCACACCCACAGCGGCCCTACCTCCCAGGGCAAATCCTGCTCCCAGACCCAGGCTGGTAGATCCCAGTGTGTTCACAAGAACTGTGCTAGCAGGGAGTTTAAACGTATTTATACCTATCAGTCCCACATCTCAGTTTCCCTGTTTTTTCCTCAGAGTGGTATGTTCCACACAAAACCTGTTGCCTCCTTACATCTACCTAATCTGGAAGAAGCGTTATTTATGCCAAGTAGACAAGCCTCAGGCATTTTACAGTGAAGTTCCTGTTAAATGCTGCTGTTCCCATTTGGGGCTGGGCAAGTTTCTCCCTACAACTAGTAAAATGATGACACTTCTCCCACTGCAACTCAAAAAACAAAGCCTGTGCAGGGATCACCCAGAAACACACCCAAATTCCACAAAGCCCTTCCCTGTCACCTGTGGGATACGGGACCCACGGGCTCACAAAATAATTATCATCTACTCAGTCCAGAATTTTTACTTGTGTAGTCACATCTTGTATTAACAACATCCAAAAGAAATTCCAAGTCAATCTAAGGGTAATACTTCTTAAACAAAAGTTGGAGAAAAGGAAGACAATATACAACCCGATGCCATTGCTTCCCTACAGATAAGTATCCTGGGGAGTGCTGTTACCCCACCAACAGAATTTCAAATTTACATACCACTGTTTCTATGTGTTTGTTGTTTCAGTACTTGGAGGGGAAAGCTTAATAGAAAGCTGACTGAAGTTTGCCCCTTTTACCTCACAGTGAACTAAAAACATCACTGTCACCTCCAGTGTCTGGCTAATCACAGGCATACAAACATCAGGAATTAAACTGCAATAAATGATGAAAATAGGTTAAAAACCACCCGATTCCCCAAATTCCAAGTACAGTAAAGGTAGTGGGATTGTCTGGATATTTTTCTTTTGAATTCTTGTTCTTTTGACCTCTGGAGTTCCTCACTTTTTAAGTTGATCTGTCAAAGGCTGAGGACTAACCATTTCTTAGTAGATCTGGACATCTAAAAAGCAGGCTACTTTTGGGTCCAAGAGCTGCATTATCAATCAGTTAAGCTGTGTACAAATATTTCTATTTTCAGGTTTACACATTTTTACATCACAGAGACCTGTGATCCTGCAAAGATTTATTACACCCCCCCTGCTTCACTTTAAGCACTCTAAAAAATTTGACTGAATTTCTCATCGGGGATTTCTCACAGGGCATGAATTCTGTCGCTGCAGGGGCAGCATCAGGGAGCAGCATGAGGGAGCAGCATGAGGGGGGCTGTGCCACATGTGGGGATGAGCTGGGAGCCCTGGGTGGCCCAGCACAGGCCATGCCTTCACCTACAGGGTGCAGTCCCCCAGGGTCTGAACACAGCGCAGAGCTGGGTGGTGATGGCAATGGGTCCCATCAACAGCCCCAGACAAGGCAAAGTAATCAGCTGGGTACAAGGGCCCTCTGGCAGACAAGGGCCAGAGGCAGGACCGGAGACAGGACTACAAAGCGGGCCTGTCTGGAGGCATGGTCAGAGATAGGTATGCCTGCAGCATAGCTCAGAGCTGAAATGGGGCTCCTGGGCCCGTGGACAGAGTGTCTAGGGGAAGCTGGTCAGGGCCGGTAAAGCTCACTAGTGCCCACAGGGCCATGACAGCCAAAGTCTTCAGAGGAAAGCTCAGGCAGGGTCCTGACCCCATGAAAATCAAAGAAAATGATGCCACCAACTTCCTTGAGGTCAGGATCCACTGGATGGCTTTCTGTTCCACGTCCTGTAACATGCACCTCAAACACCCTTGGGCTGCATATCAAATAAATAGATAAAAGTTAACCAAAGCCATGCAACACTCAAAGCACTACAGATAGTCACAGCTGTTAAGGATATTAGCACTGTATCTACCACTAACAAAATAAAAACTGCTATTGTGTTTCTGGCCAGTACTAGAAGGTTTTGAAGCTTTTTTCTTAGGCTAGTTGCCAACAGTACCCTGGGAGTGCTAACACTCTGCCATTTCGTTTCAAGGCTAATATTGAAACATAGTAAAAATCTGCATTTTTTACAGAGCTATAAAGGCCAAAGAAAAGATTCCTCTTGCTTTCAGCAAGTATTGGATCAAGTTGTGTATGCATCATTTTTGTGTGAGAGTGATGTTGCCCTCTGGTGGGTAACCCACAGCCAGAGCAAAACACTTGCTCTTGAAAGTCTCAGCAGATGCAAGCAGAAGCTCACATTTTTTGTTACCGGAATATTTGCAAATAGCAGTTATTTAGCCTTGCTGCACCCCAAGGAAGCAGGAGTGCACCGTTTTCCTCTTTTTACAAGTGAAGAGAGGGGAGGTACAGGAAGGATGCAGTTTCAGTCCTCCTCTCTTTGAAGAATGCAGCCCATTGACTTCCGTGGCAGAACAATCCCCAATCAACTTTCCCAAGGTCATATAGAATATCTGTAGGAAAAAAAAAAAAAAGACTCCATGTTTCATGACTCTCAATTTTAACCACAGGATGGCAAGAAAAAGACAATCCCTCAAATACTTACATTAGCCCTTAAAAAAAACTCTAGACACTTATATTCTCCATGACGTTCCTACATTAATTCTCTCCTATATTCATTTATTTGGTTGGCCTCCTTTCATGGAATCTGATTTAATTTTTCTTGAGTAACAGATAAATTACCAGTGTCTATATTATCAGCACCCTATTAAGAACAGGAATCCAGCTCGATGCCATTGGGACGTTGTAACATTCCTATCTCATCAGCGATCAGACTGAGGTCTAGGGAGTGAAATTTATCAAATCCCATTGTACAGTGTATCTGGAAGGATGATAAACATGATTAAAATTCATTTCACCAGCACAGTTCCTCATATGTATTTGATGTCCTTTTTCCTTGGAATGGTTAGACAAATTGCACAGTTTTATGAAATGAAATTCAGTCTTGGATTTTATACAATGTGCCCTGATAATACAAATCAATATTTTGACAAGACACATTTTTGCCCGAAGATGAAGTATAACGTGTAATGAAATACATTTAAGTACTTTATAATTTATCCTGAGAGCACAATGCATTTGACCAAATGTCATACATCATTCCATAGAAAACAAGGTGGAATATATAATCTATACTTCTTTACGAAGCAACTGTACAGAGGGTGAGCACAATTAAGCACTTAATATTCAGAAAACATTTCAAATTAAGGATCTGTTTGTAACCTCTGAAAGATATCAATTGTTCTACATGATTTAACTTCAAGATCTTTTTTTTTCCTCAAATGAAGTATCGTGTTCTCTAATTATTCTCATTTTTAAGATAGTACATTATCTTCTGTGTGTCAGCTTGCTTTTGCCATAGACCGCACAATGCTTGCTTACATGTATAGGATGAGGAGCAAAAAAAAGTTTCCGTGGACCTTTCACACCCTGTGTGACTCTTGTCTGATATCTATAACAAATGAGATGGTTTCCTCTGAAGTTTCTATGGCTATTCATCCTCCGAGAGCTCTCTCCCCGTGGAGTGCATGGCAAAAATTTCACAGGCAGCTGTGGTGCAGAAGGAAATTTAAAAGTTGGTAACTTAACTTGTGCCAGTTCCAAAATTCAGTGTGGCCCAAATAAAGCATCAAGAACATTTAGGAGCCCGCATCTTCTTCACTTCATAGGGAGATATGACAACCTATGTATCTTAATGGGTCTTGGCATCAGGTATGATCTGCAAGGGGAGGTAAATACATGAGTAGAAATTTAGCCTTTGACTGAAACATGAGCCAGATGAGGTAGTGTTCCATGGAAAGCTTCAGCAACTCACCAGACAAGATTCACTGATACACAAAGTAGAGCAAGGCATGTATTTTGCTTATTAAAGTTTGTTCCATGTAATATGTCTTATTGAAGTCTCACTTACTGCTCTCTTTTGACCAAAATAGCCTCGCCTGAAGTCTTTCCAAGGAGCTTATCAAAATTCAAGACCTAAGTGCCTAGACTACAACCATTACACATGAATTGTTTTCACTGAGGCCAAGATATAAGCATGTTCAGTGGTACACAGAGATCTGTTACTAAAACCTTTCCCACTTGAAATGTAATTGTTCTCCAGTTAGGAAGTAATCATTGAAAAGTAAAACCTACAGATGACACACTGAGTTTATGTTCACAGAAGGTTAATATATTTTCCATGCACAGTGGAACTGTTTGTAATTTATAGGCAAAAATTCAGCCCTGGTGTAAGCAAGTGTAATTCTTATTGATCTCAATAGGAGCTGCACTCATTTATAGCAGGGCTGTTTTTGGCTTCATGTCTGTTTAGCACTAGAATGAATACTATTACAAGACAGGGCATAGGTTCAGTACATGTTGAAAGCTTTTGCATGTGAATATTAAAATAGGCTGTCTCCACAATAGCAACTATTTTGGGCTGGAGAACACAACATGTGCCAATCTGAGTTGCATAATGCTTTGCATATCTCAGGGTTTGGTACTCTGAATAGTTCTGTACTGAATGGCTTCTTAATCTCTCCAGTACAGTTACTGTATAGATCCTCTATCTAACAGAGCAATGCAGCGCTTTGCTCAATAGACGCGCCCTGTATTCACCCTCAAAAGCACAAGCCAGCCTGTGGGAGAGACTGAGGCAGATCTTCGCTTGAAGAACACTGTGGCTTACACTATTTTGGTATGAGAGTTTAAAGAAAAAAAAAACTCACATTTTTTACGCATTTGGTTTTCATTTGTTTGAAACAGTTTTGTAGCCTAATAAAAAGACCTACAGTTTCATAAAAGGAAGTTAACTGGTTGTCTTTGGGCAGTAGGAGACTTTTTCATTTATTACTGGGTTATTTTAAGGGCATTAACTGCAGTCATCCCGTGAGCACTGTTATAGAACTGATTTGATTTAGAGTCTTTTTTAATTACACTGTGCTTTATTAAAAAACAACAACAACAACAAAACAAAACAAAACAAAAAAAAAAACAAAAAACCAAAAAACAAATGTCAGTGTGAAAGTACAGGATCTGTAGCCTTTCATATTATGCTGCTCTGGCGTAGAAGGCAGAGCACTACTTCTAAGCCATTATATTGCCCACTGTCCATCTACCTGCTGGCTGGCAGCAAGTACACCCAACAGAAACACAGGTTCAGGGTGCTGGTGTTCCCATTCAAGCCCTCCTTCCAGCAGCAGGAAGGTATCTAATTTACCAATATAGTTTCACCTTCCAACAGAAAGTAATCTGACAGCCTGATCTCACCTTCCAGCACTTAGACCCAAGGGGAAGGCAATTTGCCTGTCTAACCTTGTGTTTTGGCAGGGGGACAAGAAAAGTAACTTTTCCATGACTGCCTTCCCATGGATAACATACAGACCTCAGGATAGCCATAACTTACCCAATTAGCCACAGTGCCTGCCATCCTCAAAATATACTCAGAAGACTTTTCCAAAATGGATGATCACAGCACACAGCTCTGAAATAAAACACATGCGTATTTCTAAAACTCAAGGAAACACACGTACTGTGCTTTAAATATGCTTACCTTAGTGTCTTCTTCAATACAGCACAAACAAGCCACTGTGTAAGCATAAAACACTGGCAGCTAGCATTCACCATGTAGATATAATTCAGGGTAACAAATGTATTGAAAGCTTAATTTCCAAGAACCCAGCCGATTCCTTCATTTTAATTAGATTCTGCCATATAATGTATACTGCATCAACAATTTTCACTTTATAGTTATGACTAGAGTGGCTATCCAGTGCTGAGAGGTATTAATTCAAATGTACATCAAGGGACAAATTAAAATGAGGACATAGTCCAGATAACTAGGGTAACAAGTCTGGGAATGTATATGAAAAGCTGAAAGCTTTGCTCAAACCCATGCTGAAAAAAAAAAAAAAAAAAGGAAAGGGAGAGAAAGGGGGAGAAAAAGGGAAGAAGAGCAAAGTTGCCTAGGGCCTCTGTAAAAGACAGTTTAGCCACTGAATCCATAGTCATGGATCTTCTTGTTCCTGCCTAGTCACCTTCTGGTGCTGCTTCCTCCGATCCTGTCCTATCAGGCAATGTCACCGTCACTTCTTCTCTCAGTAGCATTCAAGGGAAAGCTAAAGGGATTACTTCCTAAGCGAAATTCATGACTTTGAGTCACACTGGAGTCAAGTCTGGAGGAGCACTGTAGCAATGGGGGAAAATTATACTAACCCTGGAGCTGTTCTCAGCTATACCTAGATGTTTACAAAATAAGACCCAAAGGGATTTTGACGTTTAGATTTTACCCCGGACAGAAGGGACAGAAGGCATTTGAGATGAGAAATTGAAGGCCTGTTTGCCTTAGTTTTTGACTGACGATTTTTATTTTTTTTTTTTTTTAATTAGAAGATGCTTTAGCTAAGTAAAAGGGCAGAAGGCATATGAACCTCATACCCGAAATATGAGACCCCCATCAACCGAACAAGTGACAATAAGGCAGATTATATTTTTACAGGAAAAAGAAAAATTAGAAACATCAGTGACAGAGGACTCTTTGTTGGTTACTAGAGGGATGGACCCCAAACCTTCTCTAACTCGTCCAGTACACCCAGGGTGACAGTACAAGCCATAAACTCTACAGATACCCAAATGAGTGTCAGCTGAGTGCCAAAATCTCAGCAGCTGGAAATTGATGCAACTAAGGTAATCAGCACTTCTGGATATTTGGGGCTGTATGGGTAGGTTAAATAAGCACAGCACACATTACAAATATCACACACTATCCAAAAAGGTCATTTGGCTGCAAAACTTTATAGATTGGTCTTGCTCAGAGCTAATACCTGTCCTGTGGATCTGAAGGAGATTCCTGCAATAAACACAGTCTGTAATACTAAAGGACCTGCTTCTTCTTCCATCAAACTTGCCTGGCTTCAGCCAAGCAGGAACAAAGCCGATGACTGCAGGCTTCCTTAAAGCAAAGGAAAGCTTTGCACTAAGTCAAAGTCAGGACTTGGTTTACAATAAACAGAGCATGGGACAAAAAATGTTTTGCTTGCAGGATAATGGAATCCCTTCTTTTATAGGGACCGAGTTCCAGATCTGATATGTCCAGCCAGAGCTTTAAAAAAATCTCACACATTCATGTCAGCTATTGAATGATATTGTTTAAAGCGAGGAACTGTGAGCTGTTAGTCTTTAAAGAATAGGCAGACAGGCTAGAAATTCCACTGAGTGATTTATAAGCAGGTGGAAGAGAAAGTGGAAACTTCTGTGAATCTTGGTTATGATCCAGATCAGAGCCTTATTTTGATGGAGGGCTCCCTCTTCCGGATTTTGATTGAAGTGTATTTCCCGAAGTCCAAACTGTTTTATTTTTTTTTTCCAATGCAATTGGAAGGTGCTTTCAGATAGAAAAACTGAGCAGCGAGCGAGCCTCTATGTGCACGCACAGTCTGATGGTCCCACTGCCACATACACTGTGGGGACCTGGGCTTTGGGCAGCACGTCCAACACCATCTGCCCCACAGACCTGCTAGAGCTAATGGGAGCTGAAATGCGTCTTTACTTTTTAATTTGCATATTTAACTTACTGGATGTCCCAAGCACAGGAGTTAGTGAAGGTTTACTCTACCTTATGATTCTTCATTCTTCATTTACATTTCTTAAGGAGAACAACGTTTTCAGGCAGAAACCCGCTTCAATGAAGATTTTCATTTTATATAGCCAGAGTTTAATACCCCAGTGCAAATACATCTGTAAGACTACAGCTACAGATTGTTATCATGGCCAGAGAGGAATTCATTATTTCAGAATAGGACAGGAATGCAAACAAAACTGAGTTTTGCTGAAAATAAAATAATAGTAATAATAATCCATACTGCTTTGTGGCCTGAAAAGGAGTCAGATCTTTGAGGGTTTGTTTCTGGAGAATGAAAGCAATTATGCATTTTGTTTAAATGGAAAAATAATCCAATTTAAAGTAAATTTAGCAACTACAGACACTATAATGGAGGATCTGACAAAAGCTATACATGCCTGATCAGAGAATCATAAACACTGTTCTTTCAGATGTAATAGGCCAAGCCTTTGCCTTCTAATGTTGTTACTGCCTGCAAGACAGCATTCACCTAGACCAGCTATTCTCTGGCTTTTTTCCTGTCATTTAGCAAATAGCAATCAGCCCTGTCAACATTTGAGGGTTTTGACACGGGGCCAAGGAGATCTGCAGGCCATCTACTGTGAGCTCCCAGGCTCACTTGCAGGCCCTCAGACTTCAGTTAGGGAACCTGTGACCCGAAAAGCCCCAGCTGATGCCAGATGCCTCCTTGCCCTTGGCACTCTGCTGTCACATCAAAGGAAAGAGTGCCAGTCCCAATGGGACTGGCATATGAAGAGACAGGTGCATAAAGACTATGAAGAAAAACAGAGGGAAAGTGAACTGCTTAATGCCAAGCAGCAGAGCAGCCAGGAAGCCAGGAGGAGAGGACAGACTTCTCAGGAACAAGATCGGTGCTCTCTGCATACAGCCACAGCCCATAAATTGTGGACACAGTCACAGAAGGATCATAAAAAGGCATCCACTGGAACGCAGCTACTCCAGGCTTATGCAGAAATCAATGTCTGGGGTAAGAGGTCCCCACAACTTCCATCACTAGAAAAAATACAGTCAAGGAACTATAAGCCAAGTTCCTAACTCCTAACTAATGTTATCACTATTAATAAAAATTCTGCTGGCTCATTTCTCCCCCTCTCCGCTGGACTGCATGGCTATAGCTCTGGAACGAAGTGCCCTGTAGGCTTTGGGTTTTGTTTTGGGGTTTTTGTATGTTTTTTTTTCTTTGTTTGTTTGTTTTTAATTGCTGTTAATTGCTTATAATCTGGTAGGAGAAGTTAGATTTACCAGTAAAAAGATCACAGCAAATTTGACCAGCGTTTGTAAGAACATGGCTCTGGAGTCATAGAATGGTTTGGATTGGAAGGGACCTTAAAGATCATCTGGTTCCAACCCCCCTGCCATGGGCAGGGACACCACCCACTAGACCAGGTTGCCCAAAGCCCCATCCAACCTGGCCTTGAACACTTCCAGGGAGGGGGCATCCATAAACTCTCTGGGCAACCTGTTCCAGTGTCTCACCACCCTCACAGTGAAGAATTTCTTCCTAATATCTGATCTAAATCTACCCTTTTTAGTTTAAAACCATTACTCCTTGTCTTATTACTACACTCCCTGACAAAGAGTTCCTCTCCAGCTTTCTCGTAGGCCCCCTGAAAGACCACTATGAGGTCTCCCCTGAGCCTTCTCTTCTCTAGACTGAAGAGCCCCAACTCTCTCAGCCTTTCTTCACAGGAGAGGTGCTCCAGCCCTCTGATCATCCTCGTGGCCCTCCTCTGGACTCGCTCTAATAAGTCCATGTCCTTATGCTGGGGGCCCCAGAGCTGAACGCAGTACTCCAGGTGGGGTCTCACGAGAGCAGAGTAGAGAGGGAGAATCACCTCCCTTGACCTGCTCGTCAAGCTTCTTTTGGTGCAGCCCAGGATATGGTTGTCTTTCTGGGCTGCAAGCGCACGTTGCTCGCTCATGTTGAGCTTCTTATCAGTCAACATCCTCAAGTCTTTCTCCTCAGGGCTACTCTCAATCCACTCTCTGCTCAGCCTGTATTTGTGCTTGGGATTGTCCTGACCCAGGTGCAGGACCTTGCACTTGGCCTTGTTGAACTTCATGAGGTTCGCATGGGCCCACCTCTCAAGCTTGCCAAGGTCCCTCTGGATGGCATCCCTTCCCTACAGTGTGTAGACCACACCACACAGCTTGATTATTATTCTGAGGGAATAATCAAACAAATAAAAAGCTCTATTGTTTCTCTTACTGCAAAGCTTGTAATATACTAAAAAAAATTAGTTCATTTTCAGACTCCCATAACTTGGTGGCATTACAATAGTGAGTGTTTTTGAGCAACCAAAAAAGTTTTTAGTTCCTTCCTAACTTGTTCCCCACACTGATTTATCTTTAGTAAGGCTTTGTGTTCATGTTTTCTTGGAACAGAATTGCACAACTCTCCCACACTTCACCAGGGCTTTGGGCTAAAGTCCTCACGTACTTGCACGTGCCTGCCTGGGATGCAGACCTTGCAGTTGGCTCCCTCCAAAGCAATGACAACTTTAACCATTTGACAAGCTACGTGACACAAAGGGTTTTACAAGAAAATTCCTATTCAAAACAATAGAACAAACTAAACAGGCAGTCAACTGTTTAACTACCCCACAGAGAAAATTTGAGAGGACTATTTGCAGTGGCTCTCTCTCAGGACATCTGCTGCAATCTGTGTCCCAGGTCTATCCGTTTGCTGGCAATGCTCAAAATTCACATCTTATGACAGGAATCACAGCAATTCTTAATATTCAGTAGTCCTCTCTGCTGGTAACTCCTAACTCAGACCAAACCAAGTTTGTGATAAGAAACAAGGTTTTTGAAAGTAATACCCATCCCACATCACCTCTCTGGGAAGTTAATGTGCTACATTTCTCCAGGGCCCTTCTCTACAAATGGCAGGGCACTGACATGGGAAAATCCCATACCATACTCATTAAATTGTTTTCACTCGGGATTTTTATAATCATCGTTCCTGAGAGATACAACACATTCCATTCTGTCACACTGAGAAATACCCAATTCAAGAATACAACATGAGTTTTTTGCTGGCAAAAAAAAATTCAGGATGGCTTCCCCTTTCAGAGTCCCTATTAGCTGTGAGAAGAGCTGTTGAGCTGTCCCTTATTCTTGGCATGGTTCCCAATAGTTGTGAAAACACGTCAGGGGATAGGTTGTTATTCCTTCTTAATCTCTTCATATCTTTCTATCTCCCTACGGTTATTAATGGTGATGTCCAATCACTTTCTCCATTTCTTCTGTTGTACTCTCTGATGACACCTTTACCAACAGCTCCTAATTTCCCATGCTTATCTTCTCCTCTCCCACCATCATTACCACCACCATCCCCCAGTCCCCACTGGCCTGTGCCTATAGTGTCCTCTCCATTGCTTAGAGACTCCTTTCTCCTTGTTCCTCGTTGACTTCAGCAGGGTAGAGCAGGGCACTGGGACAACAGAAAGCTGGATATCTGTTGGTGGATACAACAGATATCAGTGCATCTCTGACTTGATAACAGAGTAAAGTTCAACTGGTTCACATTGCTTATCTTTGCCAAAATATCCAGGAGATGGTCTTTCAAAAGGAGAGTAACAGCAGGAGTGAGGAGTAGGATTTGGGCACCTTCAGGAGATCCAAACAGGGAGTAAACTGGAGACTGGAAAAACAGAGACAAAACAGTTTCAAATCAACCTAAAAGGGGAAGGGCAGAAAGTCTCCACTGGTTTGGATAAATACTTAGCTTATAAACATCAGATAAGAACTACAAGTGCCCCAGGGTATCACCAGGACATTTTTCCTTTTTATAGATATTAATTACAGAATTTGTCCTGGAATGCTGCTGAAAACTGTTTTCTAGATGTAAGGCCTCTGATCCACATGGATCTAGAGCAGCGGTTTGTAATGGGCAACTTTATACAAGCAGCACATCTATGGCATTGAAAGCAAAGCAACAAGAGCAAGAAAACCATCTTATCCTGAAACCTACCCCTTGCTCATATTTGCTTGTTGGAGTGTGCAATTTGACAGTGCAGCTACAGCAACTTCATGGCTGGCTGCTGCCCCGTTTGGCAGCCACAGTCTCCATGTCTGACCTATGTGCTCCTTCCACTTTGCTGGCATGGGCAGTCTTACCTGTTTGGTTCCCTGAACTATCTCAATAGAGGATCAGATGGCTTCGCTCTAAGGCAGAGGTTGCACATGCCTGTGATGATGGGAAACGGGGGAAGCAGGACTGCCCTGTTCAGGAGCACTTTCTTGTTGTATCTGCTTACAAATATACTATCAGACCAAACCCTGAGTTTCATGACAGTGTCTGTGTTCACGATACACTTCATGAAACCAATAATGTGGGATTAATTCAAACTACACTTTATGGAGATTTAAATCAGGCTTTCAGAGCTCTACTAGAATTGCCAGCTGTGATTAAAACCAACCAAAAAAGTCCTACATCCAAACCATCAGTTCCACTTCCAAAATGGTTACCATGCTTGGCATCTCTAGAGGTCAGCACAGTATCAGAAATCATAAGAAAATTCCTCGTTGGACTGCTATATGTATATGGTGGACTTCACTGTGAAATGCTGAAACAACCTTATTGTTGGTAAATTTTCAGAGAAAATTTTCACAAAAAAGTTTTTTTTTTTTCCTTTTAAACATAATATGAAAAAGACTGAAGGAATGGTGTCATAATTCCCACTATATGATCTTGGAGAAAAAGTGACATTTGTAAAGCACTTGTTGGTAGATAAGAATTAATAGTGCCTAATCTGTCCTGTTTGCCCGAGTTAAATGTCTATTTCTGTTGAAATACCAGTGCCATTAACACATAACCATGACCTGTCAAGGAGTCAGATCCTGAAGCCCTTATGACCCTTTGTTTTGTTCTTATTCAATGATATTTCCCAATGAATTTTTCAAGTTCCAAGCATTTTCTTTGATCATAATTTTGGAAAATTATGTGACAAATTCCCTTCTAGCCATGCTAAGAACAGATTCAGTAAAACTAGAATGGTATCCATGTTTTTGGCCCAAAAAGAACAGGTTCAAGTATAGACAAGAATGTCTTTGTGTGGAGCTGCAAGGAAAAGAAACAAATCTAAGAGTTTAGCCAATTAAACATTTGCGTGACAAACCTGACTTCACAGGGGACTCCAGTACTCCTACCAATGTCCATGAACCAGGTGAAGCTGCTGTGCTGGGGCCCTCTAGAAGCCAACGCTGCAAGCAGTTTTTGCTCCAGTATTCACTTGTTCTACAAAATTGCTAAAAATGTCTGGAATTTTATGTTTCCCCAGTACTTCTGGGGAAGAAAAAAAGGATTCATAATTTTTCAACACAGGATTCTTAGGATTTTAAGCATGTTAAGCTATTGATACTGCCACAAAAATGTAGAAATAGGGAAAAACCACAAAACTACACTCCACATCTGAGAGTAAGTTATAGCTAGCTATGGTGCTTAGCTCCTAACCAAGAGGTTGCTAACAAGTCATAACAGATGTAGCCAGGACTGCCGAGTTTGAACCTAAGGGCTGAGCCATGACACATTGACTCATCATGTTACCGAAGGTATCACCCTTATAAAAAGCTTTAGACCATCTTTTATGTATGTGACCAAGTGGAACAGAGTGTCAGTACGGCAAATGCAAACAACACAGTATTCCATTAAAGCAATCGCATACCCAGACACAAAACCTATGACTCAGAGTCCTCATGCGAATCTGAGAGTCCCTGGGGAATTTGGGTTTGATGAGAAATACATATAAATATTATAATCTGTGACAGATATAATCTTGCTCCAATATTTTCCACTTTATTTAAAAGAAAAGCTACCTATTTTGTTCAGCCCCACTGTCTGGAAGTTCCAAAGATAAAAGGACCTCTCAGCATGAGCAAACTGCAAAACGTATTTGAAAATAAATTCATAATGACAATTGGCATTAAAGAATTTATTTTCAAATACATTTCACAGCCCTTTCACACTGAGGGGGTGCTTTTATCTTTTGAACTAGGTGCTGCTAGGCTGAGCAGAGATGAAGACAGTTTCCTCTTAACTCTTTCAGCACAACACACAGCAGTATCCGTATGGATTTTCTTATAAAGCTCTTATACCTACATTAGACAAATGCCTCATTACAGGGACTCAGTTTCTAGTCCCAATAAAAGGAACAGATAACCACAGCTTTCCTGTCCAATCGTCTGACACCTACTGTTAAGTCAAAGTATTTCTTCCTTAATGCGTAATGTCCCTTAATGCTTTTTCTCAACAGAAATCCCGATTGCTGGGCTAACAATGCCTCTCTGGTTAGCCACAGATCACAACAGCTTTACCTACTGGGCAGCAGGCACACTGCGTGGGGCTGGAGTTTCCCGTTCCCCGGTGGGAGTCAGCACCTTGCGTTACAAATCGCTCCTTTGCTGACAAGGGAAAGGTGAACCCTTCCTCCATTTCTGACATCACTTCTGCTTTGCCTGCCTCAATCTTCATTGCAACTCCATCACTTTTAAGGTCATGAGACAAACCCATATTGCTGCTGAAAAGCCTTCCAGCCTTCTCCACACCTCTGCCTTCCTATGGTCATTCCTATCCTTTCCCTTTGGGCATTCACACAGCTGCAAAATGAGCCAGGATGGGAAACATTCAGCAGAAAACAATCTTTATGTTTTGAGCTCTTTTTCAGCAAGATAGTCACCTGGCTGGTCTGACTGCATAGCCACACAAATGTCACAAAGGCAAAAGTTACAGGGTGGGAACAAGCAGTCAGGCATAGGGATGTGTACTAGAGCTATTTGCAGCATTGTGGATTTTTATGTTGGATTTTAAAAGTACCTGCATAACCACTGCCTAAAACACAGGTATAAGAGAAGCTTCAGTAGAGCCTAAAGAAAGATAGGATCTGGAGGAATATATGTTACCTAGGAGTATTAACCACCTAGAGAGAGGTTGTGCTGCAGTGCAAATCTGCACATTATTTCTATTCCTGGCCTCACATTGCTAAACAGAAAAACTGGACATAACCAATGGAGAACAAGAAGAGCCTGAGAGAGACAAACCCTTCTTGGTGTCATTGAAGTTTATATCAGGCTGTAAAACATTAGCCTGCCTCTGTGAAAACTCCATTTCTCTTCCTCTGTGGGCAGAATGAGGACAAAGGGAAATCATCTGAACACAGGACATAAGTAGTAAAAATTGCAAGAAGTAGTAGTTCTGAAATATTCATTTTTCCCCAGCCTGTTATGTCTCCAGAGTGAAATAAAAAATAATCCCAGGAGATATACCTAGAAGAGATTTTTCTGGATGATTGCATCTAGCCCCCGGTTATCCCAATTAGACCACACAATCCCTTTCATACACCTATCATGTTCCATCTTAAAAACCATTCGTTCTCTGGTTCACTACTCCCCTCTGAAGGCTCTCACAAAATTGTCTTCTGTTTCTCTTTTCTGGTCTAAATGTAGTCAAAGTTTTTTGTCCATGTGTCAACACCTAAAACGGCCCTTCTCCAAGTGTGGCAGTTATCCTCCCTGATGTGTTCATGAGCAACAAAACAGGTCATCTCCTGGTCTTTACCTGTTGGGCTGAACAAGCCAGCCCCTCCGAGTCCCTGCAGATAAGGCTGTCTCTTTAGCCCCACAATTTACCAGGACAATCAGGAACTCAGGGAGTTGGTCCAGGGAGGCTGTAAGTCAGCAGCGGGTTATCTGTTTGTTTAGGCAGAGAGGCCTTTCCAGGGAGCCAAAGGCCTCCAGGCTGGCAGGAAACCACGAGGGCTGCACAGCTGCCCTCCCTGGTTTCTGTCAAATGTTTTGACAGAGTAACACAACAATGTTGAATGTTTCAATGCTGGCAAATTAATATTTTCCAGTGGGAAAGTGTTCCACCTGAAAACTCAACTTGCTCCACAAAAAAAAAAAAAANTAATCCCAAAGGGAAGTCAGATAAGAGGGAGTGAACTTTATGAGCTATGCAATCCACCTTTCTAGAGATTATAGGCAAATAGCAACAAAAGCATTTAAAGAATCAAGACTGACATAACCAATACCTACTTTTAAAACAGGAACAAGCAACAGCAACCTCATTGAAAGCCTTAGATAACCTAGACCAAAGACAGGGTGAAATAGGTAGACCTCAGCACTGTTGTTGCCTTAGCATGACCATTTTGGTAAACTTCCCAAAAGAGATGATCATTGACTTCTTTATTGAAACATCCCTCCTCCCCTTGCTTGATCTGACAGCTGCTGTGCTCAGCGGCTGTTATCATGGAAAACTTACCAACAACAATACCAACAAAGAAGCTGGAGCAAAGGCACATGCCAAAAAGATATCCATGAGGAACCAAAAATCCTGAATGAACCCAATTTAACCAGTGTGATATTTACCTCAACAGAAACATTCCAGAAAGGGAAGCAGATGACTTCTTTTCTCTTAAAAGATTAGAAAAGGCAGGAAATATGAACTCTGGCATTCCTCACAGCTGCTGTTATTGAAGTTGATAATACGGCTTCCACTAGCTATAAGTAATATTGAATCCTAAAAGAAAAGGGAAAGCAATACATAATAAGACACAACTTCCCTTGTACAAGATCTTCTTGGATATGAAATCTCTGACTTTATTATGTTACTCAACAAGCTATTTTTGAAGCATACAGTGGATTTTTTAGCAACATTTCTGTTTGTTCCCCTTCTTGTAAACAGAAGTGATAGACTCACAGGCAATGTTGCTGTGCTGTATTAATATTGCTGCCACTTATTTTGTCATGCAAAAGTTTAAAAAATGATCAATAGTTATAGAAGCTTGAAGCATTTTGAAAAAGCAAGAGAAGAAAATTAGAAAATCATTTTGCATTGCATCTTCCACATTTGCCAGAGTGAGATTTGTTCTCCGTGGCTCTGCAGAAGATCTGAGGTGCCTCTGCAGAGTGTTCTCCCATTTCCTCAGAACCTGCTGGAATTAAGATACTACACTGAATATCCTTTACAGAGCAGACAAGCTCTGGTACCTGTGCCACTATGGCACCTGCTTCTCCATATATCCATCCCTACACCATGCACTCCATTTCAGAAAGGCTCCCAGAAGCAATGGGAAGCCATGACATTATGAGGTCAAATATGCTGCTTGGTAAGCAGAAGATCTCAAAGGTTGAGTAGGGCACTTTATCTCTGAGTAAGCATCTTTGCCCTCTGGCAGAAAGTTGACAGCCTGAAGTTTTACAGATAAAATACTTCTATCCACTCTATCCTGGCAAAGTTCAGGTGAGCACCTTCCCTCCTCACTTCTTTCAGACAACTCGCAGTGGAAAGGAGACTAAAGCTGTGCCATGAAAGTGACAAATGCGCATTTATAGAACAGTGATGGGAGAAATACACACACAAAGGAAAGGCAGAAAGGACATGATGCTGTTGGAACAAGAACACAAAGATAAGCATGGAAATTACCATGTCGATAAATGCAGGAAAAATACCCTGCTACTAAACACACTACCAAATCGACAGTAATCCCATTTGTCTGTCTTTCCCCAGCAGGATACCACTGCAAACTGCATGTCTGCTTTGCTGGCTTATACTTTCCTGCCAGCACTTGCTGGTTTGGCATGAGAGTTTCCTCTAAAATAATGAGGCTTAGGGGGAAAGCTCCGAGTGCACCTTTGAGTAACCCTGCAATCCACAGCTGTCTGGTGCTGCCAAGCCCACTACTGCCAAACCCCACGCAGGGGCTTTTCTAAGACAGTGTTATTGCGTCTGGCCTAAAGCTGCCACTATTACCGCCATTTAGACTAATTACTGCCATTTGGACTAATTACTGCCAATTTGTCCTTATGCAGACAAAGAAAAGAGAGTATTTACAATCCACAGCTTCAACTTCTCTCCTTCCAATAAGTTATTGACCAGGCAGATGAGACCAGCTGAGGTGGTCTAGCAGCTCACTGCCACTGAAATAACTCTGTTCACAGCCATGTGCTCCCAGTGCTTCTCTGCACTGGATCCAGTGCTCATCTGACCTCAAATGAGGTGTTTTAATTCTTCAATCTAGCAGGAAACAATTTTTTTCTACCACATCAGCAAGTTGAATCAGCCCCCCAGGAGTCAGGTGAGCACCACTGCTAACACAAAAGAAAGCATGGGGACACAGAATAGAAGACGAGAGGGAATCAGAATTGTATTCTTGGGTGGCATCAAGCTGTTTGAGCAACTCCTCTGTTTTCTGAGTTAAGCTGTCTGAATGATCTTTTATTATTTTTACACATGCTTATTGCAAGGAACTCTCAATTTAATCCTATTTAAGCTGTATCAAATGACACTTCTCAAAATGAAACAGGAGCATCTGTAAAGACTTTTATATCAGTTCAGCTCAAAAAATTCAAATTTATATCCTAACTATGATAAATATATATATAAATAAATGAATGTGCTTAAATAGCCAAAACTGGAGTACCCCCAGATAAAGGATAGAACAAGTGAAGAATCAGGTGCTTGGTCTTCTGTTTTTCTTCACTCTTTCAGTTTGTGTTATAATCAATAGGAAATCCAAAGTGTAGTGATTAAGCAAAAAGTTGGAAGCCTTCTACAGAGCAATCAAAGGATACACAACTTCATACTGCTCCCAGTTTACCGTGTTCTTATTTATCTCTACTTTTTTTGTTTGTTTGTTTCTCCATATCATTTTTGAACCATGTAGTTTTGCTTCCATGTTTTCTATGATTTCCTTCTGTGGTTTTTTTTTTTGGTTGGTTGTTTTTTTTTGGTTGGTTGGTTTTGGTCTTTAAAGTGTCTCATTGCTCCTTATTAGGGTAGCTGTTTGCTGTGCTTTTATTATGCTCCCTTCCAATAACTGCAGATCTTCTGAATATCTTTATCCCTGAGGCTGTCTTCCCATGAAGTTTCTAACAGTTTGCTACAGCATTTATTTTTTTAAATGAGATTTTTTGTCCTTACTTTGTATTTATTTTCTTGTAGGTAAATCCCAGAACACCTGCTCAGGCTTTCTTCTAGGATGATATTCAGTTTCTAGTTTCCAGACATTTTCCCGTTAGACAATGCATTAAAGGCATGATGTGGTGGCTTTTGACAAACTGACTACATTAGCCAGCAGTGTGCCCTTGCCGCAAAGACAACTAATGGTATTTTGGGTGCATTAGGAGGAGGGCTGCCATCAGGCTGAGGGAGGTGATCCTTCCCCTCTGTTCAGCACTGGTGAGGCCACACCTGGAGTATTGTGTCCAGTTCTGGGCTCCCCAGCACAAGAGACATGGGCACACAGGAGAGAGTCCAGTGAAGGGCCATGAGGATGATGAAGGGACCGGAGCACCTCTCCTATGAGAAAAAGCTGAGAGAGCTGGGACTGTTCAGCCTGAAGAAGAGAAGGTTCAGGGCGGATCTTATCAATGTCTATAAATACCTGAAGGGATGACGCAAAGAAGATGGAGCCAGGCTCTTTTCAGTGGTGCCCAGTGCCAGGACAAGAGGCAACGGGCACAAACTGGAACACAGGAAGTTCCCTCTGAACATCAGGAAACACTTTTTACTTCAAAAGCTATCCAGACATGGCCCTGGGCAACCTGCTTTAGGTGGCCCTGCTTGAACAGGGAGTTGGAACTGGTGACCTCCAGAAGTCCCTTCCAACCACAACCATTCTGTGAGAGACTAAGCAGAAAAGGCAAGGTATAAACCCTCTCCTCTATTCTCACAGGTTTATTGAAGCTGCCTCTTATTTAACTATAGTATTTTTGTTTCATTCACCTAATAACATTACTATGTTACCTAATGACCAGGTGTTACAGTAGCTGGTTGTTAAATAGATAGCACACAATTCTCTTTGGAAATTGCAAAAATCATTCTTAGGAGATGACCATTGAAATAAATCAAAATCAGATTAGTCTCTTCTACACACTGAAGTGGCTTAAAGCTAGATATCCTCCCTACACAGTGGACCTCTGGGTTGGTACACCCAGTATTGTCCAGTTCCTCTCACTACACAATGCTTGCTTTAAGTGGAAGATGACTGTATCTACATTCAGGGGAAAAAAAAAAAAAAAAAAGTCTCAAGGAATTTATATCTAACTCCTGTGGAGAAAGAGTCAGCAGTCCTCAAGAAGCACAATCCACAAACACAGCTAAAGCTCCCATTTTTGCATTCCATATACAACTCTTGGGCCCTATGCCAAGGGCAACTTAGGTACACCCAAGTATATGGCTGCTAATTTCACTTGGTATTAACATCAAAGTCAGTCCTGAAGTGTCTTTAGAAATGAAGACACATAAGATAGGCAACTTCTGACAGCTTTTCTGCAAAGATCAACTCTCCACCTTGCTATTGGCCACGCATCATGGGTTAATATCTCAACCATTTAATTCATTTTTTCATCATTAGCTCATGCAAATCATTGTTTCACCAAGGCTGAAAATGTGAACAGATTCCCAAAGCACTTAAAGATATTGGAGAGAATGAGACAACCCCAATAATGTCTACAATGATCAGAAATAAACATGGGACTTGGGCCTTGCCAAACACTTCATTAATGAGGGCTGGAAAAAACGGCTCTCAGTGGATAAATTATCCAATAACAGGGTACTCCCTATCATAAAAGTGGACCTCAAATTTTCTTAGGGCTCAAGTGGGGACAGCAGGACCTGTTTCAACTTTGCCATTCCTGAGTTATTCTACATCGAAATGTACATGTGGCCTACAAAGAGAACACACCCAAAACATCAATTCCTTCTGACCTACCACAGGCATCTTAACTTTCCATAACATCTCATCTTTCTCTTTCATGACCTCCTTCACCTTTTCTCTTTGTGGATTTTTTTTTTTTTAACATCTCTTGGAAAATGAAGATAAATATTTTATTTAGAGACATTTATTTAGAGACATGAGAGGCAGCAAGATATCATTCATTCAGTCTTGTCTATGCCTCAGCATCCCCATCTGTGAAGTGAGAAAAACTTATTCACCTTCATAAATTATACTGGACTTCTGGGGAAAAAAGTGGTTGAGACCCAAGTAGTGCTGAAACTCCGGCATGAAGCACAGTACACAGAACATTATTCCAAACAGTTATATTTAGAGCTTCAGATATAGAACTCAGCCTATCCTTATCTAAATGCAAAACACCCTGACTTTATTTTTTTTCCCAGATTCTCCAGAGAAGACCAAGATCTGCCTTATTGACAAACCAAAGCAAAAACAAAAACAAATTACTTTACAAAATGTATTTTTCTTCCTGTGGAATTAAACTGAATAAATAGAATCTTTGATTTTCCTTTTCTCCCAAGCTAAACTCCATGAAAAAGAAAACGTATTTGCAAAATACAAATAAAGTACCTGAAGGGACACTAACACAGATCCTTTTCCCAAAACATAAATAGTTATATCTGACACAAGATGTCCTAGGGCATTTACAACCTTCAGCTCACAAGAAAAGAATGAAATAGTCTTAGCATCCTTCACCTTTCCAGAAAATCTGGTCCTTGCTGCTAACAAAGAAACAGCTTGTTTTTAAAACAGTAGTTTCTATCTTGCGTTGTGCAACCTCACAGGTCTTTAGCACTGAGTCTACTCCTGTAAATTAAATAATTTCCCAAATGGTCTCCCTTGGTAAGATCCCCAAACCTAAAAAGCAGGCTTTGTGCCTAAAAAGTGTTCTGCAACACCTTAAAAATAATAACAACAGAATTTGCCTATTGTTCACACAGTAATGAAAATACTACGTACATTTAGTTTTAAATATTCTGCAGCAGTTTCAGTTACCCAAATTAGGATCAACATCTTTCCCTCCTACGCTAGTCCAATAAAGGATACCAGTGAATAAGTTCAACATCACTTAGTCAGACCAATGATCCACCTAGCCTAGTGTCCTGTTTGCAAAAGCGGCCATAAACTGATGCCTAGGGAAAAGTAAGAATAAGTCATCATGTTATATGTACATAAACACACAAAAGTTATCACCCTCCAGCTGATAGTCTCTCATTTCCCAACTATTTATCAAGGTAACCCAGACAACGTAGCCAGGCTTGACAGTGGTAACCAGTGGAAGGATAAGAGACAACAGGCATAAGCTGAAACATGGGAAACTCAGAATATAGAGAAGCACTTTTTCACGAGGACAGTCTAGCATTGGTGCAGGATGCCCAGAAAGGCTGTGCAGGCTATGTCCTTGGAGGCTTTCAAGAGCAGACTGAATAAAGCCCTGAGTAAACCGGTTTGAGCTAGGTGACCCTGCTTTGAGCAGGAGATTGGACTAGAGACATCTTGAGGCCACTTCCAATCTTAACTATCCTATGATATTATTTTTTCAACTGAAGATGTCTTCCATCTGCTCCACATGACTGAGCTGAACGTACTGTCTGAACTGTTTGTGCAAATGAGCCTGGTGTGCTGTAACATTTAGCATTTTAACAGTGAGACCAAACATCTCCCATCATCCCGCAGAGGAAGGTGGCGATCCACCTCCATAGTATTAAATCACATTTGCTTCTTTCTAGGAGGCCAATAACGATACATGATCTGGACAACTGAGACTCAAGAGACTGCAAGGCACCTCTGGATAATCAAACCTATGTTTTTTGTTGTTGTTGTTTTTTAATTCATCAGGTTTTTAAGTATCACTCATTTCCCTCTTATTAAGCCCAGCAACCAGTGCCTAAATCATTAGGTTTTGGTATGGCATCAAGCCACAGTCTCTGGTTATGCTTTTATCCATGGCATTAGTGACTGCGTTAGGACTTCGCACTTTTTCCCCATGGAATTCCAAACCATAAATCACCCCTGTATCTTTCTTTTTGATAAAGTAAACAGGTTGGGCTTGTGAAAGGTTTCTTCCTTTATAGGGAGGGATTTTTTCCAGCAATAAGCTAACATTTATAGTTTACTTCTTTACCCCAACTTGGTCATGTTCTATAACAGATGTTAATATTTGGACTAAGGGCTGTACTCTGATATTTGGGGAAGGAAAAAGTTGGAGAAAGACTGTTTTCCAGGATACAGCCTTCACTCTAAGTATGGCTTTCATTCCTTTACCCTGTACATGTAACTGCGTTGTTCGATGGGGCCTTTTGGAAAAAAAGGCAGCTAAATGCAAGAAGCCTGTAAGTTCTGTTCTCAACATTATTTATCCTTCGGGAATCTCATCTCATTTGTAGATTCCTTCAGCAACGTTAACTGCATTTACTTTCACATTGTTGAAGATGTTGAATGGTGACAGGCCCCATACTAGTCCTCGGAGAAAAACAGCAAGAACTCCTACTCAAAATTTACTCCTTGATTACTACTTTCTGTGATTTCTGCTTAATGAGTTGTAACAACATGACTGGCAGTGGTGAGCAACCAGTGAATCTAACTTTAGCTACACACAAACAACAACTGCAACCCTGTCTAAAAATGCTTAAAATCACCTCTTTCAATTTGTTAGAGGCTGTAACAATTAAAGAAGCAGTAGAGATCTGAGAAGAGCAAGATGGGAAACTGTTAAATGAGCCCTGGGAAAGTAGCTTGCCTTTTTTCTTAAGCATTTCATTTCACTCACCGTAAGAGAAATAGTTTAAAAACTACTTTGAGATCTGCTGTGGGAGTAACATGACAATTCCTCTTGCACAGTGATAATTCAGTAGGAATAACAGAATCTGTGTCACATTTGCTTTTCCTCCACAAATACCATGTCCACCAGCTCATGAAGACAATTGTGTTAGAAAAACATTTGGTGGGGTGGGTGGGGGTAGGGTTCTTAGTCTATACTGAGGATTCCTGCTAATTACAGGCAATTATCTGTAGATTTCTGACCTGTGCATCATTCTTTTACCTCTTACAGATGAGTCTTTGACAAATTCTTCCATTCACATTTAATAAAAAATGTTACACATCAACCTTTAATTAAAACTAGCAACACAAGAGAAACTTGCAGCAGCCACATATCTGTAGGTGTTCATGGGCATTAGCTTTTCTTTTTCACGTCAAGAAAAAGAAAAAAAACTCCTTCTGTTGCACCATAAGAAGCCTGATTAGAAGAATAATGCTTCAGGCAAACCCTAGAGGTGGAAGCAACTTGAAAGAAACACAGTGCTGAAAAACTAAGTTGATGCAATATTAAACAAGTGAAATCATGGAAGTAGAAAAAAAAGAATCTTGAAGAGCCAGATTCTGAATTCCTTTACATTGATTTGACACTAACCTAATTCTGCTAATTACTGCAGAATTGCTAGTTATAGCAATTATACCACTCACTCCTATGAATGTAAGATACAGAGCCAGGCCCACAATTCTGTATCTATCACAGAAAGCTGACTACATGAGCTTGATTCTGCCGCTGCCCTAGCAGACGCTGAAGCATTACTGACCTTGACACATCCACCGCAACCTCCAAGTATCTTGCCATGACCCACTTCCCCTGGTTAGTGGTGAGGAAGGGTGGGGAAGGTCATGGGGACCTGTATACACACAAACAGAGCAACTTTTCTGCATCAGAAATGGACCTCCTGTATCATTGGAGCAATGACCGTGCTTCACTGATTAAACCACACAAAAGAGCTGGCTCCTCCCTAGGGATTTGTCTCATTCTGTCCAAACCTTTCAAATGCATTACTTTTGGGCTGAGATACTACCTGAGATATCATAGGCTGGATACATACGCACACAAACACACAAGCTTTCAACAATGAAAAAGAAAGGATTTCCAATGAAATGCTCATCCAGCCTTAATCGAAACATCGCAGTTCTTTAACACTGCTGTTATTTCCTTAGACAGAGCAGCTAGCTGCACATTTTTTAGTCACACTCCACCTTTCACCTGTTACCGTGAGGCACGTTCACTTTGTCAAGTGTCATATCAAAGAATTTTTGAAGGTCTTCATTGAAAACCAGCAGGATCAACTGCCTTGAGAAACCAGCACGGCCAGAAGCATGCAGTGACACTGTTATCAGTATTATTGCAGTCTGGGGCCTCAGTCATCCCCTACCCCACCTCTCAGCCTGCAGTGTCCTTCACTGCTTGTGGTAAAGGTCATCTCTCCCTGTAACAAAGGACAGGAATTGACTGATTACAGTCCCTGACAGGTCCCAAATTCATTTTAAGAATGCAATTTGGATTTTTTTTTTTTTTTTTCAACTTGGTATTTGCAGGAAGACGCCAAATTGCAAAGAGGTACGGGCTTGCCTTTAAATACCCAGGGCTTTCCATCAGCTCGGTACTTCAAGTTTTGCTCCAAACTTTTGTGCTCAACACGGCATTTAGGTAACCACACTGAAGATGACAATCCTTTCAGCACTGCTGGCTCTGATTCTGGTTGACCTGCTAAAGGCACAAGGTGAGTCAAACATTGGCAAATTAATCTTTGTAAATTTGAAATGAGATTCACATTCCAGAGTGGATTTATTCCCAGATTTATTTCCCTCCCCCAACTCCTGCCTGGGATATCTGATCCAGAAAAGCAACTATGTACATGTTTAGATAACCCTAGAAGTAACCTGGCTTTTCACAATCCTCCTCATCCATGTAAATTCCTTTTATTTGTAGGTACCCCTGTCACCCCTGTGCTTGGGGAAACGAGCAGAGATCCCAGCGTGCAGCCAAGCACTGAGCTTCCCCTGGATTACAGCAGAGACCCATACAAGGAGGAAGGGATGGAGCAAATTGGGAACACTGGAGTGCAAGAAGGCGAACAGGCCACTTGGGAGATGAGTGGAGAGCCCAGCACTGAATCTACCCTTAAGCCAAGCGTGGAGCCAAGCAACAAACCAACCCAGGAGTCAACCACTGAAACATCCAGTAAGACGCATTTTGTCTTTGATTGTCCTCATGTTATTGTTATCTCACTTATTTTTGTTACTCCAGAGCTTCTACCTTTCCTGCACTAACGGGAAGACAAAAAAAAAAAAAAAAACCACAACAGTGCTTTTCCTTGTAGTCTCTTTCTGAAAGGGTCTCTAGCATGCCAGAGATCTAGCACCTTCTGCTTTTCTTCTTCCAAAACATGAATAAATTGCTAGCAATGGAAGAGGAAGGTTAGCATCCTTAAGACAATTTTTGTTATTATGTATGAGTGCACTTTACAGCTGTATGTAAAGTAAGGAGGTCTCACCTCCCCTCTTCATGAAAGAGATTGCTCTTGTGGATTAAGTCAATATTGGCTTAAAACATGCATTTTTAACATAGAAAAAAATATATGGTGGAGTTTCGTTGTTACAAAGGCCTGTGGTCTGCTTGAGTGAGATCTCACTCTGCTGAACCTCAGCTCTATAAAGATGGGCCAAACTATCCCCTACAGAAGAAAAACCTGAAGAATCAGAAATTCAGTGACTGCAAACAAGCTCAGGTTCTGTCATATCATCCACCCATACAGAGCTCTCACCCACAAGGAGGGTGCACAATATGTCACCCAAAGATCTTATCTTAAAGAGCATTATATCTGAAGACTCTACACTTTGTCCCTCCGAGCTACTGGTAACTTCTCCAGAGCTCACATCAGGGCACAGAACATGGAAGGGGGCACTCCAAAGAACTACTTTTCCCCCACTCTTCCTAATTTCTGCTGTATTTTTACTTTGGCTCCCGAGATGATCTGGCACTGACTTAACCTTGCATATTCCTTTACTCTTGTTCACATCAGCTGCCTCATCTTTTGAATGGGTTTTCTCTTGAAAACACTTTCTTGGAAGTGCTTTTGCTTTGTTTCTCCCACTTATTTCAACAACATTTTGGACGACATCTGTGTTAGGAAAATTGGATGTTATAAAAATCAAGTCCAGTGTGGTTTCAGAAAATAGAGCAACCCCTGAAATCAGTCAGCTCTACTACCACAATCATAACAAGGAAGTACCAGGGTAGAATTTCCTGATTTCTCTGTAAACCATCACTTTCCCTACCATTACCAACAGTACAGTGTTGAGACCTCACACTAAATGAATGTGAGGAACCTCAGGTAAAAAATAGTATCAAGCACTCACGCTTCATAGTACTATCAAATACCACTTGCTCCTCTAGACCCTGGATTTCGGTACCTATGCTACAGTGTAAACTGCTGTGCCCTGTATCCCTGTTTTCTCATCACCATCGTGAACTGCTTCATCATGCACTCAGCCTCATTAATGAATAAAGGGACTCGGCTTCATTATCAGATGTTAATCCTTTTTTTTTTTTTTTAATTTTTTATTTATAAAAATATAGAGCTATGTCTTATGTAAGACATAAGTAAGGATCTTTTAAATGAACAGAAGGATCGTCTGAACAATGAAGTCTTGAGGAAGGTTTAGTTTGTTTGTTCTTTAGTAAACACAGTAGTTTATGTAGGAACAATCTCAACTTCCATGGTGTCCATAATAAACAATTTGCAAAGCCCTAAAGCCACAGTTCTAAGCTGTTCTGTCATGCAGTGGAGTAGTTTTACATTGACCATCTTTGTTTTTACTCTAGAATAATCTGCAACATTAAATCCTGATGGAAAAGCAACAGCCACGCTTACCTGCAGAGTTGACATCATCACTGAAGAACACACGCAGTGCCTGCAGCAAGGTGGACGTCAGGGCAGAACTCTCTGCAGTTCGTAAAACTACAGCTTGTAGGAAAATAGCATCCATGGCCTTCAGTCCACGAACCCTGTCTAATTCTTGCTTACTTTTAACAGTTTCATTAGATCGCAGTTGACCTGTGCTGTTTTGCTTGCATAATAATATGAAATAAAAGTATCAGTGCAAATACATGCTTTGTTATTATTGTAAGTCCCTTCCTTGTTCCACTTGGAGGAGAGAAGGAAAGGAGAGAACGACAGTAGGGCATTTCCTAGGTCTCCTCTCAAACTTATTTCAAACATCTGATGCTTATTTTTTCTTGCTTTATTACTGTTGTGACCAAACCTACAGGAATTAGGAACAGGACTGTGAAAGTTTTTTCCAGACAGGCTCCAGAAGGCTCCAGCAGACTGCTTTAAGTCTGCTGAAGGCATCATCACTGGAAGGAGACAGTTTAAAAACAAGACATTCTTTAGCCCATTACCCTACCTTAGAATACTACTTTTACACAACAGTGGCTACAATACGTAAAATTACCTCTGAGGGATTTCATGGCTTGCAGGTACAATGACAAACAAGTCATTTATCTGCAAATTTTGAATGCATACAGATGTGTCCAAAAATAAGTTTACTTTTGATAAAACTGTGAATGACAACATAAATTAGAAACATGAATGTATTATTACCTCACCAATTTATTTCTCATATAATATCCATGCACCTTCTACTGCCTGGCATCAATTGCAGCATTCCTTGCTTGGTATTCTTACTGCTGGAGCCAAGAGAGCAGGCTGAGTGCTGCACAGAAGAGAAATAATGGCTCTCCTCAGAGATTTCAGAACCATACATATAATGAAAAAGTGCCAGAAGAACAAGTTTCTTAAAAATAGTTTATGAATCCTTCTTTGCTAATGAACTTAATGCTGAAAATTTTGATGTAGGAAAAAGAAAAAAAAGAAAGCACTGCAGCAAGTGAGAAGTCTTCATATCCTCCAGTGCCCGGTGTAGACAAAGCAGTTGTGTGATATTGGAAGAAAAGATAAGCAGTCCTGGATTTCCCCTTTTTTCAACTCATTTTCAAACATAATTTGGTGTATTCTAATCACTTATTTCTAAAGTTATAAATAAGGAGAGTCCGACCTCTAATGCCCTGTTTGTAAAACTAAACAGAAGTCATTTAAATGCACCAAACTGGAACATGGTTAACCTTTAATGTATGCCGATCACCAGTTCCTTAGAAAGCAATAAAAACCCACCAAATATTACAATGAAAACACCTTTTGGTCCCAAACCAGCATTCAGTTTCAGGGTTCACCTTGTAAAACAATTCTTACAGTTGGCCAGCACTGCACTTCTGTTTGACCAATAAGCCAGAACACCTCTGAAGGCAGAAATGGCTTAAAAAATATAAGGCCCACATTCCGAGCTTTTCATGGCACCATGCAGCATGGAGACACAAAATAACAATTAAAAATACTTCAGGTCACTTAGTGGTACACATATAATTTCTAGAGTCCTAAAATACTGCTCAAATGGCAGGCAGAAATTGGTAAGAGAAAGAAAATTGATTCAGTAATAAATACTGTATTGATTAAGCAGGCAAAAATGACTGGTAATGAAGAAAATCACCACACGATGGCTCCACATACAGAAACTTCTAAACAGTTGGGCTTAATGTTCGTACAAAAGGAGTCAGCCAGCTCTGCAGCAACAGGAGTGAAGAACTCAGGTGAACCTCTGGGTCACCTGTCTGGTAAGAATACAGGTCTCTGTCCTCTTTCTCTATCAGTATATAAATCTGTGGTTTGGAAAAAACTCTTTAGAGGGTGCCTAAGAGGATACTCAAGAGAATCAAACAGGATACAGAAAAAAAAAAAAAAAAAGTGGTGGAAACCCAGTTCTTAGAGCCACAAATGGGAGTTGAATAAAACAGCTTTCTCACATTTACTCATCCAAAACCCTCATCACCATAGGTAGAAAGGCTGCAAGCAATATAGGAGTAACTTAAACAATACAAAGGATTAGTTCTTCAAAGGCATAACGAATTATCATGCAGAAGTGCACTGATGCCATGTACTTAGCTTTAAGCATATCCTGTAAGATTGTAAAACAGGTTAATCCATGATTAATAGTGAACTGTCTGTTGGGACCTTAGCTGTAAAAGCTCTGAGCTGCAAACAAAAAGAAATTTATTGTTAATAAATTATTCCTTAGATTTATTGTACCTTCTTTCTGGATTTCTAACACCAAACAGAACACTTTTGAGACACGTGGTTCTTTGATATGCTCCAGATGGCCTCTCCCACTTCTATTCTCGCACCTTCTTCAGTAGAATGGTGTCCAGAGTAAGAGTACATATGGCAGAAAAACACACCTTTCCTGCCAGCCGTTTATAGCACTTTTATGCATTTACAAATGCATCGTACCATGATAAAGTACTATCTCCCTAACTTCCTGCGCAACGAAACTTGTGCTGCTAACAACAGAGGTAGACTTGCATTTGTCTTGCACAGACAAAATATTGTACTATTTGTACTATTTATATTGTTTCACTGCATTGATCCTCCATTCCCTTCAAAAGAACTTTCAGGAAAATTAAAAGATACATTTGGTCGTGTATCCTGTCATGGGGTTTTGTTACACGGCATCAGACTATAGGAAAAAGCTAGATGTTTTGTTAGGACTCACCAAAGGATACCTGTGAAACTGGCAGGTAGAAGACTGGATACTGACTAAGCAAAAAATAAAATCCAGTTTCACCCATCTCAACTAAAACCACATGAATTACCTCAGTGACTGGCTGAAATGAGGGGCAGGTAAAGTTGAACACCTGCAAAAGAACAGACTGCCCTCTGTATGATGAAAAGTTCCAGGTAAAGATACACGGCATGCGGATACAGGTGACAACTCCTACTTTCACAGTAAAAGCAGACCACAGCAGAAGTCATATCCACAAAAAGTATACTTCTGGCCCTTAACAATCAAGCTAACTTGACTAGAAGAAGCAGAGTGATTTTGCTGGTGTGCCACTGGTATACATCAGTGCTGGAGTATACCAGAATACTAGAGACAGCAACAGACTATGGCTACGGGCCACCCTGCAGCCACTTCTTATTTTAGAAGAAAGTTTAGACTGGAGTGGCAAGAGAATGTTATTTGCCTGAACTATAAGCTGCACAATAAAGCTATCTTGTTCAACAACAGCCTATAAAATATTCAGTAGGTCTCTCTTTCACTGACCTGATAAAATGTATAGCTCAGGGCCAAGAGGTTCACTCTGACATCTCAGTATTTTCCACTGGGAACCTGAGGCAAATTATTAACAAAGATGGTGCTGCCATTACAGCATACGGAAAAACATTAGAAAGACTTCTAAAACAGCATCTCTCTCCTGAAAAAAAAAAAAAAAAGAAATTGTTATTCATTCTACACTTTGAGGAAAAACAGTAATTACAACAGCAGTTAAAAAGCTTCTCTCTACTATAGGGCTGTATCTCTACATGAGATACTTCTGAGTCAAAGAATTCCGTTGAATAGGAAAGGTGAAATAAAAGATACACATTCCACAGAAAAAAAGTCTGAAGTCCATTTAAGGTGCTGACTTTATTCTCTCTGAAGAGGACAAAAATGACAAAGGCACAAAGGCAACTGTGTTTTAACTGATTTTTTTAATAGGGATGGATACAATATACTGTAAGACAATTAATGATTTTCACTGAAATCTCATTACCTTAGTGAATAAATTAACAGCCAGCTGAACAAAAAAAAAAAAAAACACAAGAATTGAGTAAAGATATTGCAAGTCCCCTGGGGAACCCTTCCACTGCTACAGTTACTGTTTTCACTGATATACACCAGAAAACGTGTTGTTATGACTCTTCTATTTCTCCAAATGCCTCCACTGCAGCATCTGCAGTATTCAACGACCAATTCCTTTAACAACTTTCAGTCAATTATCAGGTGGGCAGCTCTTTGGTAAAGGTGTGGCAACAGATTCTTTGCTTTCTGTCAATGCTCTAGGCTGATGGACAAAAACACTGAACTTGACACCTTGGTTAGCTGCTGCCCTCACAAAACCACTATTTGCAGTCATGGTGATGGCTTTTAAAGTGTCTCCTGTCCCAAAAATGGTTAGAGAACGGCTGTTGATTTTTGAACTAGCCACTAGTCCTAAGGCACGGTCAGATGGCTGATCTGGCACCACATTGATTCTTTTAACAAGCAATGCAGCTCGCTCTTTCTCCCCGGGTCCTCCCAGCGTTTCCAAGATGGACTGAAAGTCTCTGACAGCAGATTCACATGCAAAGAGCTCTTTCCCCTGCATGAACTCCTCCAGCTGAGGCAGGACTCTCTCCCTCCTTTCTTGAGCCGCTTGCTCTGTTAGCACTTTTTCTTTGAAGATGAAGTAGCAGCCACCGTAACTCAGAGCAGAGACGTAGGTTATCAAGGTAGTGATGTCCAAGTTAACTCTATTGCACACATTTACTTTGATCTGGGTAGGAAAAGCAATGCTGGCCACTAAATTCTCCCGGTCTACTCTGGTCACCTGCAGGAGTTCAAGGCCTTCTTCATCTGATTCACTGGCACTTAGGTGCTGGTCTTCTGTAGACGGCTCTGCCAGCGAGTTCACAGCAACAATGTCTCCTCGCACTGATATTCCCATCTCCTTGAGTCTCTCTGCCATAGGACTGGACACGCTGTTGTAGAAGGCAAATATTATGTGGGGATTGCTGTACTCCACTGGCTGCTGACGGCTTGCCTGCAGGAAGTCCTCTGCCTGCTCAATGACACTTTTGTCACCATACTGGCCCCTCCCCAGCCAGATGTTATGCAGGGCTTCAGCCTTCCGACCGATGGCCTTCACCCATGTGTGACCTCCATTTGCAACAACATCTACCACCAGTGTCTGCTTGTCTCCAAACCTATCCTCATAAGCAAAGACATGGAGAACACTGACAACATCCTCCAGGTTCTCTGCTGACTGGATAATGGCTTGGAGATGGGTAAGGTTTGTACTCTGCAGATGGGATTCTTTAATGGCCACCTTCCCTGCTTCCACCTTGTGTAAGAAATTTAACTCGGCCTTCAGTTTGCCACATAGTTTTGCCCCACCTTCTATTCTCCTTTTCTGGGACTTGCAGAGGGCTTCTGCTCTCTTGATCAATTCTTTGGCAACAGCAATTCTTTCACAAAGCAGCGACTGCACAGACATGTTGGAAACATTATTCCTATCAGATGAAAGCAAAAGAGAAGACTGTTACAGCATGGTTAAGAATAAAAACAATGGAGAGGTCTTTGCAACAGTACACACTGGAACATGCAACAGCTACATGTATTGTGAAGCACAAGCATCGGGAATCTCTGCCAAAGTCCCACCAAAGTATTCAGTTCCTTGCCTTCACCTCTGCGGATCCAAGCTAAAGCCTCAGAAGATCTCAGTTCTCAGCAAGGGAGAACAGCACTCAAGTCTCCACAGACACCTTGCAAGATTGTATTTCTTTCCCCTCACATCTGAGCCCTTCACAGAGCCACTCACTTAGAGAGATCTCAGCTCTCAAAGTTCATTTGCAGAAGTTGCCATCCAGAGCAAAAGTAGAAATCCTATTAATACCATAAACAAATCTTTCCTCTCACTCACAACACAGTTACCATTGTAAGAGCCGCCTACCATGCTTACAGACATACATAAATGCTAAGTCTGCTTCCCAGCTAGTATTTTTCCATAGTATAGAAGATGCCCATTGTATTTCACAGTTCTGAGTAGCACACCTCTGTCCCTTCCAACTTCCAGCTTACACTACACAATGCCCTGAATGAGCCACTAACAACCGCCTGGCAAAATTTCAACATTATACAGCATCATGACAAACTATAATTTATAATAGTAAGGCCAGGAGGATCTGGAAATTTCTATGTTCTCTAGCTCTACCAGACATTTATTGTGTAGTATCAGATAAATTCATTCCTCTCCATCCACACTACTTAGTATGCCTCTCTGAGGATAATATGATAGGAATTGCTTAATTGAATGACTTGAAAAACGTAGGATTAAATGCCACAGCAAAAAAAAATCCATTTTTTAAAGACACTGTGAAGAATGAAATTAATCTTCTTTCACTCCCAACTATAAGTATAAACACATGTTTAGGTAAAAATTACAGGAACTGCACTTTGAAGTAAATTGGTATTAAAAGGCAAGACAAATGTAGCTTCATCAGAAAATGAACAAAAGTATACAGCCTGGCTCCTATAAAAGGCTCTGCCATTACTACTATGGAACCCGGCTTCATTATGAAGTGGAAATCACATTTCTATTATGCACAATTCACATACAGTTACTATTAACTCCTACAGGCTCATTCAATACTTAACATCACCAAACTCTTCGCTTTCTTGTCAACCAAAGGGTCTAACGTCTTCCAACATGACCTAATGACACTCTTCAGGGTCTGAAAACACCAATGAACTCAGTCCTTCCCCCAGAATCCCAACCAGACAGGCACAATTTTTAACCACTTCACTGCCTAAAGTAAATCTTTTTCCTCCTACTGCCAGGACAGAACTCTGACTCACCTTTGGCTCTGAGTCACTTACGTAAAAATTAAATATAGCTCGTGCCTTCTGTAACTTTTGCTTTGATCAACTCTTGCCCTCCGCAGCCATTCTGTGCAGCCAGAAGTTGTAGGCACTACAAGGCACTGCTTTTCCTTTGGTACCTTCCTGAGGCACCTCTCAGGTATTACTGCAAAGCATTCTCTTCCCAGAGTCCCAAAATTGCACCTTCAGGGTTCCTTAGTAAGAGCAAGAAACCCACAATTCTGTCAGTAATGCTTCCGCACCATTGTGAAGGTACTTCCACCTCCTAACCATCTCCAGTCCTCACCTGCTCATGCACAGCCAGCTGGCATGATACCACATGTTCTTGCAAAGTGTTTGCTAGCTGTTGCATCTGAAATCCTCATCCAATTATTAAGAAACAGGAAAAGCTTTAAGACTCTCAAACAGCTACACTGTTGGAGTGAAGGTCTGACCTATCTGAAGTGCCTTCTCCATACTCAGCTTCCATCAGCCATCTCCAAGGGCAGGCAGGGGTGCTGGGTGCTCCCTATTCGTCCTGTCCTGCACAGGCAGCAACAGGTCACACCCCATGGTATTTTATATTTTATATTTATTACAATAATAGTAGTT
Organism: Anseranas semipalmata; assembly: GCA_013399115.1. Classification (NCBI taxonomy): domain Eukaryota; kingdom Metazoa; phylum Chordata; class Aves; order Anseriformes; family Anseranatidae; genus Anseranas; species Anseranas semipalmata. The sequence continues at coordinate 191,997 of VXAA01006448.1, forward strand.
CGTTATATGTTTACCTTCAGTGTGAAGCCATTGCCACAGGTTTATTTTTAGATGTAAAGGAACAAGTAAAACCCCACAGTAACCAACTCGGGACCTCTCACCACAGCAGCTGCAACTTCTACAAGTGTAAGAAGTGCTCAAGATGAAGCTTACTTCAAGTTTTTAAACGAAAACAAACCCACCAATCCAGCTCATCTTTCAGCAAGACAGCTGGGAGACCACCTATTAACCACAAGGTGCCAGAAAAAGAAACATTCCTGGGAACGAGCAAAAAAACCCGTCACACAACAGCTTGCTGCTAAGGGCGAGTAATGGGCGTCTCTCTCCGCGGTGGGCGCTGCCTGACGCTGCCCACGGGCCTCACCACGACGCCAGGTCACCGCCGCCACCTCAGCCGCCCCGCCACACGCGCAGGCCGCCATTTGAGGGCGCCCCTCAGGGCCACCCGCGCGGGTCCCACCCTACAGCCGCTCCCTTCGCCCGCCTGCCGCCAGCTGCCGCGCACAGGCGCCGCTTTCACCCCCTTCCTTCCCCTCTGGGCCCGCGTCTCCCCGCAGCGGGGAGCGGCGCAAACGACCGGCTCCCTCTCCCCGCCCCGGCCCCATCCGCCCACCGTCGCCATCACGTGAGAGGGGCGCCGGGGAGGTCGCGGCGCCATCTTGAGTGCGGGCAGGGCGCCCTCAGCTCTCGCCCCCAGCCCCTCTCGGCGGACGCAGACCCGGGCAGCACCGGCGGCCGGCCCCGGCGGCGCCTCCTTGCCTCGCCCTCAGCGGCCACTCCTTCCCCGGCAGGGCGGGCGGCACAGCCCAGGTGGCCCCGGGACGCGGGCCCCTGTCACCCTAGTCACCATCGTGGCGCGCCAAGCCCGATCCCGGCTCACAGCCCCCGCCTCGCCTCCCTGGGCTTTCCCTCTCCCTCTCTGCCGCCGCCGCGGCCCCCAGGCGCCCGCAGCCCGTACTCACGCCCCGGCGGCAGCAGCCTTCCCCCGGGCGGTGGCAGGAGGCGTCCCGGGTCGGCGTGGCACGGCACGGCACGGCACGGCTCGGCCCAGCGCGCCTCCCCCAGGGCCGCCGGGCGTGGACAGCCGCGGCACCCGCCTCGTCGTGCCCCCGGCTCCAGCCCACCCGGCCTGGCTCTGCTCCCCGGCGCACCGGCAGGCGGAGGCGACGTGATCCTCAAATACGGTTCTTTTGTTTGTTTTTGTTTTTCACGAAAGCTTTTATTTAAGGAGCAAAGGTGCTACATCAGCAGAATATTTTGATTATTTGTTTCCAGAGTTCAGCCTCTGCAGCAACACTTACTCTAGTACTTGCATCAGCCTCCTGCTCTCTTTACTTAAGGCGAGAGGCAAGTCAGGTTTGCACTTTAATTTCACAGGGGAGGAAGCAACCACGTTTCAGCCCATCAAGCTTCGATAACAAAATCATTTGGCACTGCATGTGAGCACTGGTCAAGCATTTGGTGCCCAGTAGTACTCATTACTTGCCCTGAGTTGCTGACTACCTCAGCAGTACTCCAGACATTTGGAGTAACCTCACCATGGCCTCTAGCTGTTTTCTGTGCTACAGCATGAATGATACTCGCCTTCTCCCCACCTACCACTGCTCATTAAATTCATTTCTGGTTCCTACAGCGAGCAGCTGTTTCTACTAGTTGATTTCACACGATTCTGCCAAGCAATAGGAAGCCAAAAGCACATTGTAAAGGGCTTACTTACACCTGTAACTTATATTACATTGGAACCTACTTAAAGTAACAGCCTCATTGAAATGGTCATAGATTTAGGACCATGTTGCTCTTAGGTCCCAATCCTACTAGTGAAATAAAGCCCAAGGAAACTGAGATAGCACAACACTGCTGTGAACACAATTTCCTCAGAGCAGATCATCTTCCAAGACAAATCCAAATCAAAGAACATTAATTAAGTGATTGGTGTCTTTTTCTTCACATGACTGCATTTTGAACAAGATAAATGAAAGTCATACTTCATGGTCAGTTTGAGTCTTGAGCTCGTATTTTGTCATTTTTTACAAATGAATTTTGTCCACTTTATTCCCCCTTGACCTCTCTTTATACAGTAAGATAGGTTTTACAAAATATAAACAATATAAACAAAGCTAATATCATAGAAATGCACTTTCTGAAAATAACCACGACCACTGTATAATTTGCTACTCCACTGCACCTCTCACTACTAATTGATTTTATTATTTGAGAAGTACATCTCCAAATTAAAATTACTATTTCTTAAATTCCAGGTATTTAGGATGGAAAAAGATGTAAATTAGTTTCCTGCATTTTAAAGGTTCCCTTTAAAGAAAAGATAAAGTTTATTCACTATTCTAGAAATTCAGTCATCTGAGGATGACCAGAATTTTCTTCAATGTAGTACTACTAAGTTTTAAAAAAACAAACAAACAGACAAACAAATCATGCCACCTTCCCCATCAGAACAGCGTAATATCAGTATCTATACGCCTACCACCAATATATATATGTAACACTCCAAATAATGCATGAATTCAAAATGTTACACCTATTCTTTCCAATTACACCAAGTCCCATGAACTTTGATTCCCTCTAAGGCTCGTGTATATCAGAGAACTTTAGGACTTAATTCTGAACTGTGTAAAAAGCATTGTTCTCAACTACAAACTTTGTGGCTCATCAGAATGAATACCACTGACAATAAACTGTTAAACCTACACTACCCATTTCACATGAAGCAAGGAGAAATGAAATATTACCATAGAAATGATGATTCAGGCTTTGAGATTCAGGCCTCAGAGAGTAAACCTGAGGTAAGCGCTCTCAGAAAAGTTGACTGATCATAGTTTTGAAGCTTTTTTTAAGCCATAAAGGAGACTACGTACTAATGCACAGTGCTATGATAGCTTAGTGACAGCATTCTCGTCTTTTTCAAGGCATACTTCTATTTGTTCTCAAGAGAAAAAGGGTGCAGTCATTTGATAATAAACAAATCACACATTATTTTACCAATTCAAACTGTTTAGATTCCTAAAGGCACTGAGGCAATCAAGTACAAGAGGAAATTCAGAATATCTGACAAGCATACTAACTTAATGCTGCCACCAGTTTACAATATTGGTCCATAAAAGGTGGGAATTAAAACCAGCAACATTTCTGTTTGCCTGTTCTAACGGGGCAGAGGAAGTGGGCAAAAAAACCCCGTCACATCTATAGCAATTATCAAATATATTAAAGACAGCATTTTCCTTACTCAGAGCACAATAGTTCTGTACAATGCACATTTGGTGACAAAGTTATTAGTATTTAAGATTTGAGAGGTCTGACTAAGAAGTTTATCGTAACTAAAACAACATTCCTTCCAACTAAAAGCCAGCAGTCTGTGACTGTTTCTAAACGCCAATTCTGAGCTAAGGTAACCCTGGGCATGCCGTTCCTCCAGACTCCACCAAGAGCCACCTCTCCATATTGTCACATATTCACCGATTTCTTCTTAGAATTGTGACAGTTAAGCTACTTGGCTCGGTCCCTCCCAGGGATCGGTACTTGGCCTTGTTAACATATGAATGACTACAATGATTGTTTGCAGTCCAGCCCTCTCAAGGCTGGACAGCTGGCTTTGCCAACATTGGAAGGATTGCTTTTCCTCCCCCCAGCCCGTTTTTTTTTTTTTTCCTTCCCCTGAAACAGTATGCAGGTTGGGTCTCTGCAATCACTTGGCAGAGAACAGGGCAACAGAGGGGGAGATGCTGTTTGCATGTTCTCTCACTATAATCACAGTTCTGCTCACTATAATCACAGCTTCTGTTTAACCTGTCTTAAATTGTGCTTGCTTTATTACACATTTGGAGTCCCTATATTCTCTGACACAGAAGAGTTACTACATTTTAATCATTAAACCACAGGAAAAGATGGAAGATACCTGTTCTTCACGTCCCTTCACCACCTATAAAAACGAGTGACATTCTACAGAGAGTTGTTCAATTAAACCAATACCCCCCCCCCCC